>JAODLC010000040.1:8754029-8781118 GCA_026781145.1 Hippopotamyrus pictus | reverse complement strand
AATGGACGGTCCCCATTTAGATAGGAAGACCAACATGTGTGTGTGTGTGTGTGTGTGTGTGTGTGTGTGTGTGTGTGTGTGTGTGTGCATGCACTCCAGGATGTACCCCCACCTTGTGCTCTTGTGCTGCCTGGGATTGGCTCCAGGCCCCCCTGCGACTATGACCAAGATAAGTGGTTATACAATTATTAGTAATCATATTAATTAATCATTCATAGCAGTGCAAGTCCCTGTTTTGTGCAGGTGGGTGTTTTTTAAGATCTGTTTTCTCAGGGTAACATACGGGTCAGGTATTTATATCCTTAACCACTGTACCACCTACTATTCACCCGGAGTGAATCGCAGTGTGTCATAGTGACATGTGTGATCTCTAGATCAGTGAGTTACCCAGTGAGACTGCGGTTCAAGTGTATGAGACGCTGACACTCAGGCCCACAGATTCATAACAAAGATGTTACTCATGCACACAGTGACCTCAACGTGACGAGATGCTGAAGATGGAGCTCAGGACTTCAATGTCCCTCTCTGTCTCTCCCTTTCTTCTCCTTTATTTCTCTCTCTCTCTCTCACTCTCTCTCTCTCTCGCTCCCTGCTTCGCTCTCTATCCTCCCACTCTCCCAGCAGCCTCTCTGGCTCACTGTCAACCGTTATATCAGATTACTTCATTTGGTGTTGATTAGATCAGCCCTGAAAGTGGAGTGAACACAGAGTCTCCCCCCCCCCCCACCAGTCCCTTAGGCTTGAAGTGTGACACAGCTGCTAAACTTTTCCCAGGGAATTATGGGAAGCGGAGGGGGGGGGGGGTTATATTCTTGTCCCCCATCGGTCCCAGGTCAAGTGTGGATTCCTTTCGGTTCCCCCCCTTTACCCCTGCCAGGCAGGCACGGCATGGCACGGTGCCCAAATGATGCCCGTAGGGCTGAGTGCTGTGGGTACCGCAAGGTGACATCATCACATTTATAAGAGTAACACACTAAAGGTCAACTTTTGCTGTCATCTTTGCACGCTTCAGCCACGCCTAATCTCGGAACCTTTAATCCTTACGGGCAGTGATGCTCGTCATGTTACTCATGAGTCCGTGATCTCAGGGGCTATTTAACACTCTTGATCTGGAAGCTTTGCTTGAACTCCATGTATCTGCAGCACTACGGTCTGTCTGGCATATTCTCTCTTAGTTTATTTACTTGCATTTATATTTTATTTGGTGGGAGCTCTCTGGGGGCAATCAGTTGTCGTGCATAATTCACAAGGTCTAATTTGAGAGAAACGGGATAGCGTGTCAGTGGAGAGGAGGACTATCAGAGGCAAGTGGGTGAACTGGCAAAAGAGACCGGCCAAGCGCGACAGCAAGACAGAGGACAGGACAGAGATGCGGAAACCAGGGCTCAAACGGTTAGCATCTTGGAACGATTATGTGTTCACTTTTCAGGAAATGATCTCCAAGTGTAACTAACATGACTGATGTTCATACTTTCACTTGTGTAACCTGACCTGTGTTTCTGTCAACCGTGAGAATTTCTCTATTTCATCCGAATTTGTATTTTAACACGCCAGATTTAATATTCAATGTTAAAATATCAGTGAATGCTACAGTTAAATCAGGGTTGGAAGAGTGATATCACTGTTGGGCCCTTGAGCCTAATTGCTCCAGGGACACTGGCTTTCTCAATTGTGCGTTACTCTGGATAAAAGCATCTGCTACATACATGTAATGTAAATGTTCAGCACTATTTGTTAAGTAATTGTTGGTTGCTATTGGTTTAAATTGTGAAGCTTTGGTCTCTTGTACCAAAAAAATAAGTTGGTATTGTTGTGTCATTCATATGGCATTAAAGCAGATTTAAAAGTTCCGATCTTGACAAAAAAAAAAAAACCAATGTGAAGTTTGTAGAAGTCGATCGCAACTAAAAACAGCAGCGTGACAAATTTATTCCAGCACTTCCATCAGAAATGCCCAGCGGAATGGGAGCAATGTGGAAAACAACAGGACAATATTAGAAGGAACACAAACTCTGACATGTCCATAAGCTTGAAAAACATTTAGATGCATTTTTTTTTTGCCATCTAATACGATTACATATAAAGTCATTGAGTACCTTCATGAGAAAAGCATCTCTTTGGCCACAAATGTACAATAAAGACTGTACTTTGATTTGCTTGGTGAAGAAAGCACATATTAATATCAGCAGTGATTAGCTGGTTAAATTTTTTAATTTGATGCACTTGAATAAAACTGTATAACTGCAATGCAGAAACGTATGATTCTCACGTCTCCTGTGAATGTTAAAGATAACAGTCCTCCTTCTCTTTCGAACCCGCAGCGACCAGGACCTCGAGATGAACAAGCTGCGGCAGAGCTTGCGGAGAAAGAAGCCGACCTACGTGCCGGAGGCCAGCCGGCCGCACCAGTGGCAGGCCGACGAGGAAGCCGTACGCAAGGGCAAATGCAATTTCCCAGTGCGGGTAAGGACCACGGTGCTGAGTCGCTTTTTACCCAAACAGAGAACCAATAGCAAAAGGTGTTGTCAGTAGCCATTAGGTATTAAACAAGTTAAGCGAGTTTATTGACCCCAGTGCAAGATTCAAGTGAACTTTGTCAGTCCATCAATATACCTTTATGCATCCAGGATGAAATATGGTCTCCCTGAGCCCCATGGTACTACATTAACACATTTATTAAACAGGATACAACATTTACTACATTTTATTTATCCCATGCTTTTATCCAAAGCGACTTGCAGCAGAGGGAAGGGTTATAATTTGTGTGCTTCCTGGGATTTGAACCCATGACCTTTGTGTTGTTATTGCAATGCTCTACTACAACATACTAACATTTACACATTGATTAGACAATATTATTCACATAATAAATGTACACAATGCCTAGATGATATGATACATACTGTACAATATTGTGGGCAAAAGGGATGCAAAGACCAGACTCGGCAGTGCAGGAGATTGATGTAAAGAACTTGTCATGGAGGAGCTTGAGGGAGCTGCTTTCCGAATGCTTAGATTCACAGTAGCTGTTGTTTTTTCAATGGGATAGACCCGCTTCTCCGTGGTGTCGGGAGTACCAGCAAAGAGGGGGGGGTCCTCAGTGATAGACGGGACCTGACAAAGAAAATGTGAAGTCTGGTGTCAGTCCTGTTGAGCTTTGAGAGGAATAGCGGTTACTGGAATGGCAGGAAGTATGCAGGAAGCGATTTGCTTCTCATAGACCATCTGATGTTCCGACCCAGCCTACAACAGACTGGTTAAAGGTCCGCCCCCCCACACACACACCTAGATAGCATCCTGGGCAGAAGGCGTTGGGAAAGCAGAAGGCGGCGATAATGTATTATTGAGCCCACCATAGTCCACGGGAGCTCCTGGGAGAGCTTGAAGGGGTGGGCCTGATGGACACAGAGATGCTAATCTCTCTCCTTGACAAAAAAAGAAAGAAGCACAGCTGCCGATGTGTTATAAGCACCTGCCTCATTAAAAGCAAAACATCGGAGGGATGCTCGATTCACCGATGGCTGGACTGCATCCGAAATGTACATACTGCCTTTGCGTTGATGACATGGCACCTTTAATCAGGCTTTTTGAGAGATCGGCATTCTTCGATCATTAGGCAAAAGCAGGCAGGGGGGGTTGGTCATGAAAAAAACACTGACTGAGTGCATTGTCAGGCTGAAATGGGACACTTAGCACCTTCAGGAGTTTGCAGCATGCTAAAAGTGTTACATCCGTGCTAATGTGAAACCTTAAGCCTATACCTCAGTCTGACTTGATTTTAGGGCTGCTGGTGGGGGGGGGGGTACATTATTTGATTGTTGAGTAGGTGGTTCACACCGGGTAAGTGGATTTTGCTGATAGTACAGCTTGCAGTGATTCAGTAATGTTTGATGTTTCCTCCATGTGACATGACCCTATTCATGTTGGCCCACTCTGTCCCGTCCACCCCCCTCCCATCCACAGTACCTGGGCCTGGTGGAGGTGGAGGAGTCCAGGGGCATGCATGTGTGTGAAGAAGCCGTGAAGAAGCTGAAAGTGGTGAGTGCGGCTAGGCAAGGAGGGGGGCTGGGGGTGGGGATGACTGGAAGGTGGAGGCCTGGGCCCTCCCAATCCTGGGGGCCTCCGACAGGGCATTTTCAGACTTCCCTCTTAGTAATTAGTGCCTGATTTACCTTGAAGATATCAAGTCAGGTGTAGCTTCTCCAAATGCTGCCTCCTCAGTGAGGTTGATGTAGAGGGAGAGCAGCCCCAGACCAGCTTTAATTGCAGTGAAAAGCCATCGCAGTGAATCCAGGGGGCTTTTCTCAGAAATGTGCTTGCCGCTGCCCCCACCCCACACGTGCTATTTCTCATCTCTCCTGCACTTAATTCTTCCCATTATCTTGTTCGATTTAAACCCCACTTCCCGCGAGTCTCCCTCTCCTCTCATCCTTCTTTTCCTTTACTCTCTTCAATTCATGTTCTCTCTATCTTCCAATCTCTCCATTCTGGATTTCCTTATCAGTACTAAGCAGCCAGACCTTGAAGGAGTTGGGTTTTTTTTTCCTTCCTGCTGAGAGCTTTTTTGAGGGGCGAGCAGAGAAGTCATATACCGCCAGTGTTGTGAAAATGTTAAGTTGTACCAAACACAGGGCATTTTAAACAGCATGTGTCCCTTGATAATGATGCTGCTTTTCCTCCCCATGGTGTATGTGTGTTACATGTATATATTACATCATGGGGATCAATTGTCCCCACAATGTGATAAAAACCTGTTATTTTGACATTGTGGGGACCATTTTTTGGTGATTGGAGAATGAAAGGACAGTCACAGATGTGTGTGTGTGTCTATGTGTGTACCCACAATGCTCTGAAATACCCAGCAACAACGTCTGTGGTTAGGACCACGGTGAGACGTCACGAGGTCCATTGGCTCCCAGAATCCCGCAGAGCTTCGCCAGTTCCTGGCTGGTTCCCCCGATCTGCTCTCTTTATGGGGTCCTGTTTGTATGGGGTTGCACAGTGCAGTGCTGATACCTCTCCGACACATGCAGCCTTCTCTGGAACCTTCTTCTCTTTTCACTCTGTCCTCCTGGGCCTGTCCCCTTACCCATCTCCCTCAGTTGCGTTTCCCTTCGTTTCGGAGCCTAAGAACAGTATGTCTTCCTTCTCGAATGTCCTCAGATCCGCTCTGAACCTGTCCTCCAGACGGTGAGGAAAATGGGTTGCCGTCATTCCTTCCCCCTCTCCTCTGTCTCTCTTCCTCTCCATCCCTTTAGGCACATCCTGGCCTTGTCACGCTTATGTCACAGTCGTTTGTCCCTGCTGTTTAGCTCTCATGGAATCCCCCCCAGTCATCTGTTTCCCAGAAACCCTGGGTGCCACCTTTCCTAAACCTCTTAGTCAGCAGCGATTGTTCATTGTCACTCAAACAAGTCATGGAAATAGTAGTCCGCAGTGACATGGCTTCCTTTTCCAGAGGGGACAATGTTCCCCTTTATAATTGTCTGGTAGCAGTTTTCATGCCCCAGAGGAGCAGGAAGGTTCCTAAAAAGCACATCTTCGATATGGCAGGCTCAAGAAGCCGTGTCTCAGGACACTTAGGCCCAGTCAGACCACTCAACGCTGGAACGGCACCCGCAGACAAACACAACCTGTCCCACTACCTGTCCTAGTTGTTCCAGTACTATGAAAAGACCTAACTGGTTATACCACCGTTTTGCCTTCTGTGTTTCAGAGCGGGAAGAAGTCGGTCAAAGCTGTGTTGTGGGTGTCTGCAGATGGTCTGAGAGTTGTAGATGACAAAACCAAGGTAAAGCTTCACTGTGCATTTGTGTGTGTATGGGTGTATGTGTGTGAGTATGTATGTATGCATGGTGTATTGCCGATATGACAGTGCAGTGCTGTTCTGACGCACTGTGAATGCCTCTGCTGTCCTGCCCGCTCATTCCCGTCGCTGCGGGGCCAGCGGGCCACCCACAGCCTGGAACCCCCCCAGCAGTGCTGCTTTCTCAGCAGGCGGGTGGGAGTCATGCTCTGCCTGACTCTGAAAGCCACCCCCCATCGCAACACCAATTCCCGGACTCCCCCCTTTCAGAGAGCAAAACGGGAAGGGAAAGAAGCAGAGGTGTCTCCACGGGGATGCCCTCCCCCCCAGCCAACTTGTGCCCACAACTTATCCACACTTCCTTCGTCCCCTTTATTGCCCCTAATGCCTGACTCATGTTTCTCAATCTGATCTCGGAACCCCTCCTCTCGCCGATTTCCCACAGCACACACACACACCAGATGTCCCTACAAGCTAAAAAGTAACAGGGTTTATCACATCGTGGAGACATTTGGTCCCCACAATGTGGTAAATACAAACTCACACACACACACCAGCCCTGTCGGACAGGCCCATCCTTTCACCTCCGGACCAGCCCCCTCTTCGACTAATTGGCTTACGATGAATGGGCCATTCTTCCCCTCTTCCTTTTTCACGAAGGGAGGGAGGAAGGAAACACAAGGGCAAGTACGTGCCCCCGACCCGCTCTTCACCACCACCACCACCCCCCCATTGTGGCCCGTGGTGTAGAATCGGACCCAGTGCCTCGGGTTTAAATGCCCCTTTAGTCAGGGCCCTGGAATGAGCCTGGTGTTCAAAGGGACGAGTCTGGGAAATGTTTACCAATAATTCTTTTTCTGTCTCTGGGGAAAGTTTTGCAAAAGCAGTAAAACCGACGAATCGGCACTCAGGCTCGAGCTGCCGCATCATCCGTGCCTGAAAATGCCACATTTGCAAGGAGGGATTTTTTTTTTGTTTTGTACAAAATCCATGAACTTTGTGGTTTGTGGTGTCACAGCGGGTAGCTCTGGCTTTCTACTGCGTTTGAGGGTTTGATTTCTGCCCCCAGGTTCTATGTTTGTTCAGCTTGCGTGTTCTCCCTGTGTTCTGTCTGCAGTCCAAAAAATGTGGTTAGTTGAGTCTAGGGTGTCTCGCAAATGTGTGACTGGGTGTGTGACCTGTGATGGACTAGCATCCTGTCCAGAGCATTCCACTGCCCCTCTTGAGGTAGCCTCAAGGCTCACTGTGCCCAGCCTCCCGATACATAGTGGAGTACCTAATCCCCGCTCGCCAAACGTTCCATGGCAGGACCTCATTGTGGACCAGACCATCGAGAAGGTGTCCTTCTGCGCGCCTGACCGAAACTACGACAAGGCTTTCTCCTACATCTGCAGGGATGGAACCACACGGCGCTGGATCTGCCACTGCTTCATGGCACTGAAGGACTCGGTGGGTGGGGCTGTCATTAAGGAACCTTGATCAGGTTTTGTGCTTAACTGGTATGACTGGTAATGAGTCCCTGCAAAACACAAAGCGTGTCAGCATTCTTAAATTGCCATACGCTCAGTAGGTAGCACTATTGTTCCATGTTCTTCCCATGTCAGGTGGGTTTCCTTGTCTAGTCTGAAAACGAGATTAGGCTAAATGGCAGCCCTAAATGTGTGTGTGTGTGTGTGTGTGTGTGCCCCCTGTGATGGACTGGTGTCCTGTCCAGGGTGTGCTGAAGCTGAAACCTTATGCTGCCCCTGGGATAGGCACCAGCACGCCCCCCACCAGAACTGTTCAGAAGACTGACGGAGTGATATTGACGGAGTGATATAAAACAGTTGTCGTCAAAGAATTAGAATTAGCTCCCATTTATATGTAAATTATGGTCACATTGCCAGTATTACATCATGCTGTGAGTATACTGAAGGTGAAAATGAGAAACTTCAGCTCAAAATATACTCGGCCACTCACCGTGTGATGCAAATGTCTGTCCACCAGGGGGAGCGCCTGAGTCACGCCGTGGGCTGCGCCTTCGCCGCCTGCCTGGAGCGCAAGCAGCGGAGGGAGAAGGAGTGCGGGGTCACGGCCTCCTTTGATGCCAGCCGCACCTCCTTCGTGCGGGAGGGATCCTTCCGCGTCACACCGTCCAATCAGCAGGTCGACCGGGACGTACAGGACAAGAAGAAAGGTAGCGTGGCCCTGTCCCTTATAACAAGGACTGTCAGATTACCAAACTTTGATTGCTAAGCTAATAAATGTGCCGCCTCGCACAGTTTATGGGTTCGATGTTGGCCTAGGGTTACTGGCCCCCTCCCTTGTGACATTCTGTCATCCCCTGCACATTCCTTACACCTCCAGCAGAGCCATCTTGTCACCCTGGCGTGCCTGCCGTCCCTCCGGGTACAGCGTCACCCCCAGAGGGTGCAGCGTCACCAGTCGATCGCACCGAGCCGTGCGGCCCCCACGCCATCCCCCGCCGCCACGCCCCCATTGAGCAGCTGGTGCGCCAGGGCTCCTTCCGGGGCTTTCCGGCCCTGAGCCAGAAGAACTCTCCTTTCAAGCGCCAGCTCTCCCTCCGCCTGAACGACCTGCCCTCCACCCTACAGCGCAAGACCGACTTCCAATCCAAGAACCCAGGTCCGTCATGATCCTGGGCCTCACCAACACCATCGTCCGCCCTGTACCCAGCTAACAAGTTCAGAAAGGGGAAGGGGCCCTCTGCGTATCCTCGTAATCTCCCCCTTTCCTGCCCGGATGGGGGGAGGGGTGTGTTTTAAACGCGTAATAATTACAGCAATTAACGACGCAGGGCTCCCTGCTAGCGTACGCGATAATTTGATAGCTGTGGCAGTCATTACCATAACTGAGTCGCACAGCTGGCACGTTAACCATCATATTCCTGCATATAACGTCGAGCAGCTACTAATACAGCGATCCACAACTAGTCGGGGGTGTGTGTGAATTCGCTGCATTAGCCGTACGTGTCGTGCTGCCCTGACAGGGGCCAGAGAGGCGTCCTTGGGGGAGGAGTGGGCGCAGGATATGGCGCTTCTCAGTCCAGCAGCTGTGAACCTGGTTCATCCACTCATGCTATTCTTGTCCTGAACCCCTCCGTTCCTATAGATGTTTTGATCCCCGCCCCCCTCAGATACCTGGGGGGGTTGGTCTCTCACTGAAGGCCACACAGAGATTCCTAATGGATACCAATTAAAGGCAGCTAACAGCGCTGATGGTGGGGGCGTGAGTAAAGGGGGGGGGACTCTCTTCCTCTGCCTTTGAAGGCGCTGATATGGGAATTAGGAGCTGCCTGCTATTTTCTCAGCTGTGCAAAATGGCTTGGAGAGGAACGGGGGATTTCTAGTTTTTTCTTTTCTTTTATGGAGTGCTTAAGCAACCTAATAAATTGCTGATTAAGGAAATAGGCTCCTCGGTTCCCCTCGGGTGCCCCCCCGCTCAGCCTGTGTTTCCGCCCGCAGTGCCGGAGATGGACCCATCACTGGGGGCCGAGGCAGACAGCATCAACGCCCTGTGCAGCCAGATCAACACCTCATTCGCCAAGCCCTCCGACGAGCTCTTCGCCGCTAATGGCGCCCCAGCGTGCACAGCGCCCCCTGCCATCCCACCGCCTCCCCTGCCCCTGCAGAGTGAGTCTGTGAGCAGGAACAGGAGTGTCGTTCGCTTTGTGTGTGTGTGTGTGTGTGTGCAGGAGCCCGTGGGGCAAAGTCATGTGTTGAGTCACCTCATTCACTGCAAATTTATAATGATAAAAAACAGCCTCCTATTTGTCTCTGTGCCCTGACCCAATGGACCACATGACCCAAAGTTGTGGCCCCATTTGTAGATCCGTCTGTCTTTTTCTGCCCGTTTTCCCTCATTTGTGATAATTTCTCCCCAAACAAAATCTGTTTACTCTTCCTGCCACCGCGTCTCGTGGCTCTGCCCGCCGTCCTACCCATCTCACGTCATGTTTCTCTCCTTCTCGCCCCGCTCTTCCCTTGGCTCCCCGACAGCTGGAAGCTCGTGGGTGCAGCCAGAGCAGGCGCTGCAGTCTCCGCCCGCCGTCACCAGCGGCCACAAGCGGACGCCGTCTGAGGCAGAGCGCTGGCTGGAGGAGGTGGCCAAGGCCGTGAAGGCCCAACCGCAGCAGCAGCCACCGGTCCCACCCCAGCCGGCTCCGCCCATGTCAGCCCTGCCCGGCCCCCCCGGCTCGCTGCCCACTTCCGTGCAGCCATTCCCCATGGCGTTCGACGCCACCCCCGCACCCGTCAGCATGTTCGCCCAGGCTCCCCTGCAGCCCACCTTCATGCCCATGCAGGCCTACATGCCTACCCTGGCCAACAGCATGACGTACCCCAACGCCAGCGTGCCTGTGGTCGGCATCACGCCTTCACAGATGGTGGCCAATGTCTTCTGCACGGCCACCAGCTCGGGGCCCTCTGGTTCTGCAGGTAGCAGCGGAGGGGCCAAATCCGGCCCCATGGCCTCCGGGCACCATGCTTTCCCGGTCCCCACCGGCAGCTTCCCCATGCCACCTTTCGCCAACCCGGCCGCCATCAACGGCATCCCGCCCAACCCAATCCCAGCCACCGCTGCCTCCGCAGCCTCTATCAACCAGAACGGCGGTGGCCACGGCCCCGCGTGGCCCTCCGAGGCAGCCCAGCAGCCCACCCCCAGCAACGACTCTCAGGAAGCTGAGCGCTTCGAGGCCCAGTGGGCGGCTCTGGAGTCCAAGACACAGCCCAAGGCTCCCAATCCCTTCTCCAACGACCTGCAAAAGACATTCGAGATTGAGCTTTAACTGCCCCCCCTGCCTGCTCCTGTCTGCATAAACTGTGACGCAGACCCAGACAAAACTGACCCCCCCTCTCCTTTGTCTTCGTTGCTTTCCTTTTCACATCAACAAGGGGGGTGCCCTGTTCCCCCCCCAGCCCCCGACCAGCTTTGTAGACGCTGCCACACAGACCACTGGCTCTTGGACTTGGACGGCAGCTTTGGGGGGGGGGGGGGTGTCCTCTCCACCCCCTGCTTCTTCTCTAGGGCTTTTAGACTCTGCTGCCCCAGAGCCTGCAGTGGACATTGGGAAAACTGGACAAAGACAAAGATACAACTGGGGAAGGAAGACAGAGCCGATGACTATTTTACGTGAGGTATCGGTTGACTAGCAAATGACATCATCCAAAGCAGGGGCATTTATAGAGAGGACTGATGTGTCATTTTTGACCAACAAAACGAGGAAGTATTTGATGGCCAAAACATTTTAAGTTATTATTATTTTTATCAGTTACCTTATAAATCTCATTTTAATCACCAAAATATTTTAACTTATTTTTTCCCTGTGTGAATAATAATATTGTTCATATGTTTTTAAAGCTGGAGGGAACTCACCAAATGAAAAAATGCATAATTACTGCCTCATTTGACATCTTGAGTGTGTACCTCATGTGAGAGTGTAAATAGCTTTTTATTGCCCACCTATTTATTGCCCTGTGTGTGACAGTCAATTGCTATTCAACCTGAATGGCTTGCTTCTATACCACTAGGGACAGATCCCCCCTCCCCCACTCAGCTTTAGCAGTAGAAACCCCACGATCTATCTGAAAGTGAGATTTTTGGATCGTTTTCAAACATTTTAATAACCTGACCCTGACAGGCTCTATGAAGCTATCATTCGAATTTCAGCACAATGTGAGCTGGTCAGCGTGTATTTGGAGAAGCCAAAGGGTAGAATGTGAAGGAAAGAGAGATAGGGCTTGCATGATCAGGGTGTGTTGAATATGGATAAGGCTGGTTTGATTGGAAAAGCAGGACATCGCTCTTCTAAAAGTCCCTTAATTCTATTTGTATTCCTGCAAAATGAGATTTGGGTTTGGATTTGGTAGCTAGGTAGTCTTCGCAGATGAGGATACGGAGCCGCTCTGCCTGTCAGAGCAGAGGGGTCCTCCTTCGCCCCACAGCGCAGGGAGCGCCATGGCGACCAGAGCAGCGGAGTGCACAGGTAGACACCTTGGGGACGCCTGCTGCAGCGAGGAAATAGCGAGGTTTGAGGACAGGCAGGAAGGTGTCCGCTATGCAGGGAGCGGCAAGTCGAAGGCAAGTGAAGGTGAGTGAGCCAGGAGAAGAGGGTAGCTGCAATGGAATTGGGACTTCCTCTCTCATCTGGTACGATTCATGGATGTGTTAGGGACAGAACCGGAATGGTCGACGAGTAGCACGCCGTCACGTGACATGTTACGAACCACATGAAAGGGCTTGGTGCTGAATTATTAGTGGTTCTGTTGAAACGGGGCCAGTTTCTCCAGTTCCGCTAATGGATCGGTGGAGGTATTTGGCAGCCGCCACGGAAGCACAGTGCTCTGCATTCGTGATCGTGGCTTTGAGAAGATTGACTACTGAATTACTCTTGGTATGTCTGTGGCTTTTAATCCTTTATATAGGGTAGGATGGAAGGTTGAAATGTGCTTTCAGAGGTTAGCTTGTCTCTGGTTCAGGAATTGGAGGGGGTGGGGGGTACTGAAGAGCGTATGGTAGCAGGAAGATCAGGTACTTTATACTACGGGGGTCCTCTGTGAGTTCTTTCCCTTGTATACATGTTTTCTTTTGTTTTTTTTTTGTTTTTTTTTTTGTAGTGACTGGACAAACAATGCATATAAGTACCAGAACACCAACTGAAGAGCAAATTATCAAAACTCACTTGGTCCATTTTTTGTTTTTGAAATGAGACTGCCAGTGACCCAGAATCAGGCTTCCTCATCATATGTTACAGGGTTGGGAAGCAAAACTCACTTAGTCATCAAATAATCCAATGTAGAACTGTCATTAAATTTTCAAAACTCACTCAGTCCTCAAGTAATCAAACATAGAACTTTAGTTAAATTTCCAGAATTTTCTCAAAAATGGACTGAGTGAGTTTTGGGAATTTGCTCTTCCATTATGCACACAGCTGGATTTCCTTTGGAGTGGTGGGGGGTGTGTTTTGAATGAATGCAATGAGATGCAAAGCAGCCGATGGCCTGCCCCTGGCCTGTACGTGTACGTTTCCAGGTTTTGAACACGTTTGGCTGCAGACACTAAGGGACTGGGGAGAGAAATTGACTGGGCAGGTCATCACAAATAGTCATGTCTCTTCCCAGAATTTCTTGGTCATTAACTCTTAATTACTACTCAATCAATCAGGCTTTTGTATGTGGCAAAATGCTGACCTCTCCATCCAATTCCCATCCCAAGAATCCCAAAAACATTTTTTATTTTCCTTTCCTTTCATGAATTTTTGAAAGTTTCACTGTTTAATTGATATTTTTTCCATCCCCACACATTCTAAATTAAAAATAAGTAGATTGATTATGTTTATGGCAAAACAAGGAAACTAAATTACCTCATAAACTTGATTGTAAACTCTAGTGTAGTGATAACAAACCAGTGAAGCTTATTTTTAATCTTTATTTACATAATTTTGTATCTAAACCTACATATTTGTATTGTAATTACATTGTACAAAGATAAATAAATAATATAATATTAAAATAAGTGTTTGTGGTATATCTTAGCATGTGTGTTATGCTGTTTGTTTTTGTGTTACCAGGCCATGTTTCCCTTTGAAGGCTCTTTCTTGGGACTGAAAGATTTACAGAAGCTTTTCAAACATTTCAAAAAGGGAGTGTCAATGCTCAAATGCCTCAAAGCGGCGTACGGTTTCCATTGCTGTCTGAAATTCGGATTAAACACTGCTGCCACTACCAGCCCACCCCTCCTCCCTATTTTCCATTATGGTCTTTTTTTCCAGTTGTCCGGCAAGGAACAAATTTTGCATTTTAGCAGCCCAGATGCTAAACAGACTGTTCCACGCTGGCAGTTTTGTGTTGGTCCTTAGCCACCACTTTCATTCTTTGCTAAAATGCAGTTGGATCACACTAACAAAAACAGCATGTTTTAAAAATTAACCGAAATCCTCTGTGATATCGCTACTCTCAAAAACCAAGGAGCCTTTTAAATATTTATGTCCTTCCACCTGCAGACCAGAAAACGTCAGGCTGACTTTCCCATGCCCGATTTAAAAATACATCCCCCCTTTTTTTAAGAAAAAGTGAAAAATAAGCCCTCCACTCTTTTTTAATAATTTGAGTCATTGGTATTGTCCTGCTGAGTAGAGAGGATAATGAAAGTGGACAATGGAAGCTGAAATGCTAAATGGTGGAGTGTTGAGGCCTGAGCCAGATTTACAGTTGGGCTTCTGTGGAAGCAGTGATGAATGGACCATTCACATACACACTGGCACAAAACAATGTGAATTTCACCAAGAGAAAAAAACAAAAGTTACTGCAGGAACAGTGATGATAATACCCATTGCAAGCCCATATGTTACACAAAACATCAAATCTTGCAAATTCACATTCCCCAAATGCAAAGCTAAAATACTATTTTCAAAATGAAAACATGATTGACAAAGATATAATAGCTTGGAGTGGCAGGGTGGGGAATGGGTGCCAGTATAGCCTCACAGCTCCAGGGTTATGTTTACATTTATTTAGTGGATGCTATTACCCGTATCTTTGAGAAGGCAGGGTCAGCCAGTATCACTGGAGCGACGGCTTAAGGGCCTTGCTGAAGAGCCCCATGGTGAAACCAGTCAACCGGACACACCGTTTGAACCAACAACCTTCCGCTTACAAGCACAGCATCCCTTGCTAAGCCACATAAATCCCACCTGTGTGTGTGTGTTTGTGGGGGGGGGGGTCCTCACACAATATGGAGAAATGCAGCTAGGCTAGTTTCCATTTGTAATTATAGTGTATATGTTCCCAGCAATGGATTGATATCTGGTGTAAGAGGTTGGAAAATAAATAAGGCTCTATTTGATCAGTCTTATAATTCCATTTCACTTCTCATTCACTGCTTTACTGTTAAGTAACTATTCACTCCTGGCTATACCAGTAAGAGAAAAGCCTACGATGAGTAATCACAGGCAGTTTGTGTGTTTTTACTGGCTCACGCTGAGTGTCCTCTAGCCAGACGACGTTTGCCACATCTGCTCATATGATCTGTGCTCAAGTCAGCCTGACGGCCCCCCCTCAAACCTGCGGGGTCCTCTCAGCCTTGTACCCCAGCGGCCTCCTTCCGGTTCTCCGGTGACACTTTCTGTCGTTTCCACTCACCCCTTTTGCCCCATCCCCTCTGCGGTCTTTGTGGTTTAAACACCACAGTGATCTGGCACTCGTGCACAACTTCCCCTTGTGTCAGCTGGGGGCCATCCCCGATGACTTCAGCTTTTTAAATTGATCGATTGGAAAGATCTCAGAGCAGAGGTCCTGAACCCAACCATTGCTAGGCCTTTGAATTTATCAAGCATGTCATCAACATTGTCTCTTTCTGGTAAGACTATATATGACTTCATAAAATAAATAATAATTTATCGTTTGGAAGCATTAATTGATTTAGTTTAATAGGACATATGGAGCTACCATTGTACAAAAAGTTGTGATATAATAAAAGTTTATGTATGAATTCCAAAACTTGGCAAAAAGTGATTGTTGTTAGGCAACGCCCACGGCAACATCATCGATGGCAACGGCGAATAAGGAAAACAAAACCCAGCATTTATGCACGTCGAGAAAGTCGAGAGCTGAGAGGAACTGGTGGCTGGTGTCCAGGGGGAAGAGTCTGCCAGAAATCTGTAGCCTTTTGAGGCAAGATTAATGATGCCCCAAGCAGGGCCTTTTACGGCAGTGACCTGGAAGGGAACTCGGAACACAATCAGTCATAAACCGTGACCAGGGGTGCCGCTATACAAGACGTTGTGTAACAGTTATGAGGCAGCTGAAATATCATCATTCTGGCCAGCTGGCGAGAAAGGTGTGTGAGTGTGTTTCTCCTTGCTGACTGTCCCAGTGTTCTGAGATGAAATATACACTGTTTAAGTAAAGTATGTGCAATGACCAACATGAGTCATCAAAGGGAAACAGGGCAGGAGGCTGCAAATTAAGGTTCTAGATTTGGGTGTGGACAGGGTGGACAGTATGGACATTCAAGATCTGATACAAACGACTTTAATGTGTCTTCTATTAAACGGCACAGGTGTTACCTCTGTATCATAAACAGACAATGGATTCACATTGAGTGAAATGTTACAATTTACCCCATAGTCAGAGATAGTTGTGAAGCAGCCCTTGGTTAAATGTAACATTATAAATGAAGTAGTAAAAAAAAAAAAAAAATCAAGACCTTTCATAAAATTTCTAAAACTAAATTAAGTCCACAGAAATTTTCTCAAAAATGTGGACTAAGTTTTGGAAATCTGCTCTTCAGTTCTGTCAATAATGGTCGAATGTCTTCAAGTTCAAGTTATGAAAAATCTAGTATTATTTTTACTGTAACCAACCTTTACGCTCCTTTTACATGCTAACATATTCCTTGCTTTTTCTACTTCTCGCCACTCTTCCCCAGCACACTGCGATCAAGGGGGCCGCGTTGTTCGTTTCCCAGCCCTGATGTGACGCCGACTTGGGGATTCCTTTGCTCGGCCTCCGATTGCAGCCCCGGTGCCCCAGTCATGACCGGCTGTGTTTCACTTCCTTTCATCCTGTGCCAGATCCCCCAACCCTCTGCCAGCACATTGCTGTTCTCGAGACTCCAGGCCTCCCTGCAACTCATCATGTGAGCTTTCCCTTCCCAGGAGAAGCTGAAGAACCGGCGCAAGAGATCAGAAAGGGGGCCTCACTGACACTGGAGCTGGAGACCACAGACGATGAGACATCAGATTACAGGTACGGCCAAAGACACTGACAGTCTTTTGTCAGAAAGCAGAAGGCATTTCTTAAGTCTTCAGCTACAGATTTGCTTGCCGGTGCTGGCCGTGTGTTTTGGTTCATGGCGTGTGGTAAACCCATGTGTGCTGGCCCAACAAGACATGCATTGGCCCCCTTTCACCACAAGGTGGTGTGAGAATTCTCATTCTGGTTTGCACCTTTACATACACACTCTAATAAACTAGCATATAGAAACACACTAGGGTTTGGGGTGTTAATTTCATTTAATAAGTGAAAATGAAAGTGTTAACTTCACTCTAACGTCAGATTAAAATGTTATCCTGGGATGTTAAACCCTGCCATATTTTACTCCATACTATTCTTTATTGCCAAGGGGCTTCTTCTAATTGTGCTGTTTTCATTTTGAATGCAATTATTTCAAACTTGGCTGTTGTACAAGTCTGTTTGAAAATTTGCGATAACTTTGAAGGGTGTATATTTTGAGAGCATAGTCTTACCACCACATACAGGTGATACCTGATTATCTGTTATTACTGGCAAGAACTTTCATTATAGTCCGGGTGCAGAATACGCATTCAGCAATGTACTATAGATCAGCATCTCTATTATAATCTTGTTGAACAAATGGTCCTTGGATTGTACATGTTAATGTGTGGGAACATTGTGGATAAAAGTTTCCATTAAGTGAGTAAATGCAATGGAACGCCAGTCTTACAAAGCTATCTGAGTAGGATAATGCATTTGGGCTCGCTGTCATTTACCTTACATTACATTATTTATACTTGCATGTGCACTCTAAATGGATCTAAGAGCAATACATTTAACAGGTTAAAAGAATTTAGAGAGTTTAAGAAAGATGTTTAACAAAATATTTTAGTGTTTAAGCTGTCTTGGAAATATGCTGATAAATTTGATCAGCTCACAATTACACTTACACTGAACTTGAATTACCTTGAGTTCTAGCATAGAATAGCCATATATGAAACCAATTAGATGATATATAAGTGGAATTGTCATTAAACTTATTGAACCACAAAACCCATCTCAGAGAGCAGCCAAAGAAAATGAACAAGATGTACAGCAGAAACAAAAACATGCGAAACAGGGATGATAATGCAAGTGTTTGTCTCCCCCTGGTGGCTGGAGAGGGTTGTGACATACTAAATCCACTGATCCAGGTTCTAATTGTTTATCCTAGTTTGAGTCATTGATAGCCTAGAACCATTACAGCAGGGGTGGGCAATCTTGTGTATGCAGGTTTTTGGGATAAACTGTAGGTCAGCTATCCAAATCCAGGTGTGAGGACTCTTCAGCCAATCAGTCCTCCAATTAGTAATCTAATTAGGGAGTTGTAGCGAAAACCCGCATACACACCGGCCCTTTGCGGATAAGCTTGCCCACCCCTGCATTACAGGGTACTGAGGAACACCCTGGATAGGATGCAGGTCCATTGCGAGGCATATACAAGCACAATCATACTCTGTGGGCAATTCAGAGACACCAATTAACCTGTTTAGACTGGGAGAAAAACTGAAGATACCCAAAAACACAGTGGAAAATGCAGTAGTGATCAACCACTTATATGGATCAAAAAGCTTGGGACAGATTCATTCCTGTACAAATACTGTTTAAATAATTTGCTTGTAGTAATGAAATAGCCCGCTTACAGTGTTGATTTTGGACAACATATGGAAAAAAAATTAACTGGTGTTTTTGTTCCATTCCTTTGATCGCCCTACTTTGCCTTGCAGTAACCCGCCTGCTTCTGGCAGATACCTGAGGCTAATGCGACGTGCACAGAAAAAAAATGACGGGAAAAGAAAGTCATTTTCTCTCAATGACAAATATGGATTCATCAAGCATATGATAAACCTCCAAGAACGAGCCACTGAGATGCAGCAGTGAAACTACAATAAGCGTTTGGAGAAAATGTAACAATGTTAAATTTAATTTGTACAGTACTATAATTTGAAAAGCGTTTGAAACAGCTGTACTGTATTTTGAAATTGTCAATAAAATTAAGTAAATAGCGACGTTATCCAAGTATTAAATATACAAATGTCAATTAGATAGTAGCATGCCTGAGACAAAGAAAAAATCGGTTATAACGACAGCTTATGGTGATCACTATATGCAGTCTCTACTGTAGTGAGAACATACAAATTCTGCACACCCAGGTCAGGTGCGGGATTCTAACCCCAACCTGAAGGTGTGAGGCAAAAAACAACATTGACCAGATTAGGGTGCTTGTTTCCATAAATTTAAGAAAGCCTATATTTCCTCACTTTTCCAATTTTGGAATCATTTGACTGTGATATGTCAGCAGAGACATTTAAAACCTTTAACTTAAAATGCAGATATACAATAATGTATGTTTAACCTTTCTTTGCTAGTACTTAATGTAACTGCAAACTGTGGCTCTGTAGCCAGTTAATGTACCTGGAAAAGCAGTTAACATTGCTGGGAACGCAGCCAAGATCAACGGAGATCGGCTACAGGAAAGAAACGCGTAAAAATGCATTTTGCTGTGTGTGCGCTTCCTTGATTTTAAAACCATCGACATAAATTGTGTCAACGCCGCCGGCAGGGTTTCTGGGGGTAATCAGGCCTGGGAAACCCCCCCCATCCCCCAACCCAATGCTACAAAACAGCAAATGCAGCAAAAGAAGCCTCCTCGTATGCTGCAGGTGGACAGTGAACCATTAATAACAAACCAAAGTCCTGTCATGTACCTCGTTGCGTTGTACGGTTTGTAAATCCTTTTGTATTTCTAAAAAAAGCCGGCTCATTTACGGCACAAAAACTGGGTATGTAGAAAAATAACAAAACAGTGTATTTACTAGGAAGACCAACGTGGGGTTTGACTCTTCGACATGATCTCTACCTGGAAAGCAGTCTTCAGGCAGACCAGGCTGTGGTGGACAGAGGGACCCTCAGAGACCCCCTCAGAGACCCCCGCGGCCACATACGCCTATGTGCACAGTTGGCGTCTCTGCTGGATTTCCACGGCCGCTCCGCACCACAGCTTATTTACCGCCGTCATTCCGCAGCCTTGTGCTGAGAGCAGCATTAGAGTAACAGAGCGCTGATGTGCTTGACTGAGGGCCAGAAGAAATGACAGGGGACCCGGGCTAATAGGGAAAACAAGGAGCGGTTACAGTCAAGCTGGCCAATTACTGTCAGCCGCTCGTCTCTGGCCTTGTGATGTCACGGCGAGCGCATTAGGGATGGCCTCCATGCACAAGGAAACGGGAGAGGAAAGAGCAGAAGACAGCGTCAATATTCTTTATTCGCTACTCTTTACTCTTAACAGCATGGAAATAATCGATTGTCTAGCCCAGAATAACTACTATATATAATTATTTGGTTTCACGTGGATTATAACTATAAAAGCCAGCATTTAAATGTCCAGTTACAAAGTAAAAGTGTTACCAGATAGAACAATCCTTTTTGGTTGTCTGAAGAGCATTGTTTTGTATTTTTCACCATCCCTAGTTATTTTTCACTCCCTTCACTTACTCATGATTGTGGGATGCAGCAAGTATTTCCATGATGCCCTCAACTAATTTGTCAGTGGTGCTTTTTCATTAGTGTGTTTTAATGGTCTCTGCATTTGCTATAATGGTGAAAAAAAATATCAATTTTCCTTTATTTCACAATCCAAAATTACTAAAATTAGAAAAAAAACAAACCATTATGGGAGGTAGAAGAGGTTCCTCGTATATTGTATTAAACATATTAAGATGCACCTTTAAATTAAGAAAGTGATTAGTTATATAAAATTTTAATCATGTTAATGATGCACGTCTATAAGGTGCACAGGATTAAGAAATGCAGTGTCTGAACCAATATATGCAACATCAACTGCTATGTCCAGTTGAGAGGACTGCTAAGATATTTTGTAAAACTCTGTACAATAAAATGCAATATTTGCATTTTACCGCAATGGAAGTTTGCTGAAGTGACGACACATCGTCCTCCGTGGCTCGTCTGTGCCGAATTCCTGACATCCGCTCAAATTCCTCTCCGAATCTCATGCTTCAAAAGGACGGTTTCATGGCATTCACTCCAAGTGCAACAGCAACTCAGAGCACAACCGAAGTGGCGATACCTCCCTTGGGCTGTTACCCAATTAGCGCTATTCTCAAACTTCTAAGGCGTAGTAGCAACAAAGTACCAGCTGCTGCGATAACTGGAGCTTTTGTAATCAGTAGGTTTTTCATGCGTCAGCTGTACCTTATCCTCTGATGTTATGAATGACAATTCAGTTCTGGTATCTCTGATGCGATTCAAATAAGTCGTTAACTAAAAGACAAATGCTATGGTTAAATGAAGTCTGCATATATTACAGGATACAGGTGCTCAGAAGATGATTAAGGGCACTATTGGGACACACACTGCTGAGAGCATGATTCGTTACGGAGTCTCATATTCAGAAGACGTGGTCCCGCTCCACCTTTGTGTTCGCCTCTGCTATGGACCTCACTATCCACTGTGTGCAGAACTTATTGAAGAAGCGTTACAATCTGACCTTGGTGCAGCCTTCTGCAAGTAGACGCACTCACTAACTCCAAACTGAGACCTGCCAGGGATGATCCAGGGCTTTCAGGCCTTCTGAGGCAGCCTACAAGTTATTCGGGCCTCCATTACCCATCAAGCAGTGGGGCACAGCCAGGGTTTTAAGGTAGTCTGGGAGACTCTACACAGCAGTGAGGGGCATGCGTGTCCGGGACTGCTCCCTATAGGCTGCCTCTGTGTTCGGCGCAGCCGTCGCAGACACGCACCGGGTGGTCCCAGCCCCGCGACGGCACCACGCGGCTCTGGGTGGAGCAGCGGCCACACACGCCCTGGCCACACGCGCGGCAGTGGTGCTTCGACATCTTGGCCGTGAAGGTGTTCCGGCAGTGGTGGCATTGCAGGATCTCGTGGTCAGGAACCCAGTAGTCGGGCCGGGCTACGCCCTTCACGAACCCTGCAGGGTGTGAAATGGGGTGAGACCTAACGCCGTTCCGGATATCACTAAGGAGAGAAACTTGAGATATGTTTATAAAACATAAGGTAGAGCCAGTCGATGTGGACAGACATTAAGCCTCTACTAGCATCGTGGCTCCACAACAGGATTTTTAGTTCCATTTTATTGTTCTCTCTCCCAGGAGCGAAGGGCCAAGTATGAGAAGTTCTGGCACCATTTCCAACTGAACACACAACCTTCCTGACGTTCTTCTGCCCTTGTTTCAAGGTGGAACCTCTGTCAAGAATGTCAAATGGAGTGAAACATGCTCATGTTCAAATAGCACTTTACAAGAATGCCCAAAAATACATCTCTGGGACCTGGATGATACCCCATACTCTACCTTAGCTTCAGATGATGCACTAAAAAGCTCAATGCCTTCTACATAAGTGACTTGTAAAATACCCTTAGTAAACACAGCCTAACCTCCAAATCCGACACCAGACTTTTCAGACTACAATACTAAAACAAACTATACTTGCTTAGTTAACATGACTAATATAGAAATTTGTATTTTTATAGTAGACTGTCAAAACGTACTATACGTAGAAGTTGAGTAACACTTGAGACTTAATGCAAAATAACTCCTACCCAGTGGAAAAAAAAATCCAGATATTCATGGAGCTGTGCTTTTAAAGGTAGTGTGAAGGAAATATTTTGGAGCCAAAATCCCAAAATGTGACGTCATTCCCACCTAGCGGATAATCCACGGCACAGGTCACCATTTCCAGCGTGGACTGGGCCACCTCTGTCACCTTCCGGGCCATCAGACCCCGTGGGTCCACCGACGTCACTGTGAAAGATACAATCACAGGCTGACCCATCAGAAAAAGCGCCTGACCCAAGTACATTTTCCAGAACTGATACAGGCTTTACCTGGTTCTTCTACCCCCCAGCAAGTCAGTGGGGTTGTTTTACCTCACATGTGCAACAGTCAGTTACCATTTTACAGGGTAATCATTCAAAATGGGCAGAGATCTGTCCAAAGGGCAAAGATGACGGATCATTATATACTACTGAAGACCAGTATGTAACAACAAGGTGTATGAGCTGCTAAACAAATGTTGTTTACTGTTCTTGTTGTTATTAATGCCAACCTGGGGGCAGAATGTTTGCGAACGAAGCTCCTCATTAATAAATCAACAGAAACACGGGCAGGTTGGGGCCAAGCTTTAGGGGGACTTCAAAACCATGGGTGTTCATCAATATGCACACTTGACCATTCTTGTGTTCTCCTGTACCCGTTTGATGTCATCTTCCATCGCCGGAGACCAGTTCCAATACTCGACAACAGAAGTACAGAGGACAGTAAAGATCCCCGGATGTCGTTCTTGCCCCGCCCCAAATATCAAGGATACATCGGTCGCATCCTCGCCAAATGAGACCAATCCCACGATTCACTGCACCCCAAGTTCATTCTTGCAAAGAGCACGAATACGTTCTTCGCGTTCTTGGTACCGATAAACACCCCGTTTCCCTTTGCTCCTACCCTGGGTGGTGGTAGGTGCCCCCCCCTGGCGGTGGCAGACTTCGCAGACCCTGACGGGGGTGCTGCCCCAGCCCTTCTCCGGGACGGGCATGCGGCGGCTGGAACACGCCTGGCAGAAGCCCTCCCCACACGCCCGGCAGTGGTGCTTCCGCTCGGCCTCATCGAACGGCTTTCTGCAGCTGTGACATTGCTGGGGATTGAAGGCGTAGTGTAAGCGCTGACGGCCACACGCGCACACGCACGCGCACACGCACGCGCACACGCACACGCACGTGCACACGCACACACTGCTTTATGCAGCGGGATCTGAAACGCACACCAAATCCCACAACCACATGGCTGCCCCCAAATACACAAGTACTTTTAATCTGCACAATTCATAAAAATAAAATGGCATAAAATGCTGTACCTCCCCTCCTCATGCCCCCGCACCCCAGTCATAACGCCAGGAAACATCCCATCTTTGCAACACTAAAGGTCCAGTGACATCTATTGCACACATACCATCTAATATTCATTTTATTAATATTCCATAATGATACAGCTTTTCCAGGATTATATTTTCTATACCGTTTTTCATTTTAGTCTACACTTACTTGTTTGCATTATGTATATTGGCCTTTTTAATGCACTAACTTGTTTTATACCAAATGTATGTTTGGTCTGCACTCTACATACCTAGGTGCTGTTTGCGTGAGAATATCCCCCTGGATCGATAAAGTGTATCTAATCTCAGCTAAAAATATGTAAAATATTTATCTCCATTTGTTTCATTTTTGTATTACTATTGGGGGGGGGGCTATCTACTACTGACATACATTTCTGAGGCTGGACAATTAAGGTACACCAGTGGCTTCTGGAGATAAAATAAATAAATCACACTGTTTTACATTTTTCTACCTAGAATCAATTCCCCCCCTGAGAGGTATGAAATAGGCTTGCAGTTATCTAGAACATTTTTCTATTTCTCTAGAATTATTCCGATAACTTATTTTTGCATATTTCACATCACTGCCTCGCACTCATGTGAAATGACGCCAGACCTTGATCTTCACGCCTCCCCTTTCAGTTTTTAATCAATATGCCGCTAAGTGTCGCTGTTGCCACACTGCAATGGGAATTCACACTGAAAATGACAAGTTCTGGAATTCTCCCTTTTCCCAAAGTGTCCAAGTAACCATTACAGATTATTCAAATCTATGTTTCTATTTGAAACATTTTTTATATTTTAATAGTAACTATTTGTATTTATCCCGAGTAGCTTAAACTTTATTTTTATGTCTGTAAAATGAATATTTCATTGAATTACCAGTTCCGATAGTTACCAATTACCAAATCTGTCCTAAAATCAATACAGCATTTACTATGGTTTCCCTCATATATTGCAATGTTCAGCTGAAACTCTTAATAGTTGTTTTATTTTAATTTATTTTTTAATAATTCAAATTCAGATTAAGTACTGACACCTGGACATTATGACTGTGTTGACTCTGATTATCAGAATGAAAAATTTCTTTGTGTTTCATGTTTGACAACATGTGCAACAACTGTGAAGTTAATTAAAAATGTTTAAGACATGATATTAGTATGTGAATGTGCTGGGTTTTCTACACATTAATCATTATTCAACAGTGTAGAAATAATAATAAAATTATGCCGTCATCAGCATAATTTGTAAGCAAAACGTGCATCTTCAATAAGACTAAGAAATGCGATCTTGGAACACAGCCTGGTCAGATATACATTTAGCAGCATACAGAGTCACAAGCAACAGAAAGTAAGAACAGAAGTAGGAAAACTCACAATAATTTCAGCATTAGGTCTCCAGTAGGGCGGCGCCACTTGATCAGTGATCCAGGAGGTGACCGCCTTGGTGGGCCCGGTGCTGTACTCCGACACAGTCTGGATAACGTAGTTCATGCCATCCAGCACTCTCTGTGCCGCATTCTGGTGGTCAGTCAAGAAGGCCTCGTTCTGAACACCAGGAAGGACAGTGATGTCATTTCCTGCCCGTGGGGCGGAGCAGTTCACACAATAGATAAATCACTCAGAATCCCAAGCCCAGCGATACACCAGGCGGCGCTGAATGTCCAGGCGAGAACCGTGACGGAGGCCGAAGCGAGCAGGCGCTCACCCCCAGCCACACGTGCTTGACCTCAGGCCGCACTACGCTGTTCTCTGGGTCCTGGTTGCCCATCCAGTACTGACGGCTGCGGTAGATGATTCCACAGCTGGCACATTCCAACACGTAGCTGAGAGAAAGCAAGACAGGCAGCAGCTCTGTATAGATATAGCAGTATAACATGCATCGGTTTGCATTGATATTAAACAGATCACTGCGCAACATCGACGTCAACGTTTCCCCCCATTTTTGCAAACGTTTCCTCCCACAGATCAAAAAACAAGTAAAGAAGCATACTGGCATCTGTAAAATGCCCATGGTTTGTGACCGTGGGTGCGCGTGTGTCCGTGTGCCCTGCAACAAACTGGCATCCCGCCTGGGGTGGCCCCCGCCTTGTGCCCTGGCCTGCCTGGGACAGGCTCCAGGCTGACTGACTGTGCTGAGCAAGCAGGATCAAAGGGGGATGAATGGATGGATAAACAGGTCACCTTTCTGCTACACTTGGTCTTTTTTAGTTAATTATCATAAAAAATAAATGCACTCATATCACCATATGCAAAGCAATCTCGGCGGATCAAGAGGTTTGGCGTGAGGACAATGTCACGGGGAGCGGGTATTACTAAAAAAAAAAAAAAAAAACAGACCACTGTTGTACGTGTTTTTGTTTATTATTACAGTCTAGTGATGGCATGTTTGTTCTCTATCTATGGAGGTAAACAAACAATTATATGAATTAATATAGCCTGGTTATTTTTCAGCGATTCATAACCACGTTTAGCAGTTGCGAAATTAAGGTCTCGATAGTCTGTCCATTTCTATTGCTTCACTCAACAACACAACAGCCTAACTGCACTGCGCACAGCCTAACTGTATGTGACTCAGCCTAACTGCACTGCGCACAGCCTAACTGTATGTGACTCAGCCTAACTGCACTGTGCACAGCCTAACTGTGCATGTGACTCAGCCTAACTGCACTGTGCACAGCCTAACTGTATGTGACTCAGCCTAACTGCACTGTGCACAGCCTAACGGTGCATGTGACTCAGCCTAACTGCACTGCGCACAGCCTAACAGTGCATGTGACTCAGCCTAACTGCACTGTGCACAGCCTAACGGTGTATGTGACCCAGCCTAACTGCACTGTGCATAGCCTAACGGTGCATGTGACTCAGCCTAACTGCACTGTGCACAGCCTAACAGTGCATGTGACTCAGCCTAACTGCACTGTGCACAGCCTAACGGTGTATGTGACTCAGCCTAACTGCACTGTGCACAGTATGTGACTCAGCTGAAATTAGTGCGCTTGGTGTGGGGAGTAAGTCTCTCCCGGTGTGTGACCCCATCACTTATAAAACCCATTAGCATATCAGTG
Source organism: Hippopotamyrus pictus (assembly GCA_026781145.1). NCBI lineage: Eukaryota > Metazoa > Chordata > Actinopteri > Osteoglossiformes > Mormyridae > Hippopotamyrus > Hippopotamyrus pictus. The sequence goes on along the minus strand of JAODLC010000040.1, from coordinate 8,754,570 downwards.
GGGAAAAATAACACAGCACACAGGACAGATAAATATTCATTCATAGTCAGTTTTCTATAATGGTAAAGTAATGGGTGTCGTGTAACTGATATCCCAATTGATATCAATGTAGTGAATAAAAGGAGAGAAGTCCCCGCCATCTCGGTAAAAAACACGGTAATCTGTTATGGTTTCACATTCACACTGGAGCAGTGACAGAAAGTTACCGCTAATGTCGCTAAGTCGCCAGGGTACACGTTATACGGTAATCTTAACTGTTTTACTCCCATTCCCGTAACGGTAAAACAGCGATATACAAGAGGGTTTCGGTGTATAAATGGGATCGCCACCCCCACCGAACAAAATGCATGCTCTGTTTACCTACCTCATCTTTTTCTTTTCCTTGGAAAATACCTAAGCAAGCTCATTTTACTACAGCTTTATAAGACCGTCTGCTAAATGACAGTGTAATACAGCCCATTAGTGCCGATAACCAGTTGAATTTCATAATACATGCATGGGGGGGGGGGGGGGTCAACATTTTTTTTGCCGTGGCGTCAAA
>JAODLC010000040.1:8724171-8752241 GCA_026781145.1 Hippopotamyrus pictus | reverse complement strand
GTAAGTTGATGAAAATAAGGTCTATTTAGCCCAGACTACCTTAAATCTGGCAAGTTACCTGGCTAAGCAAGTAACCCAGCTTTGTGAAACAGGCCCCAGAAGTACTTCACAGGAAAACAAAGGCAGGCTTTGTAAAATGCTCACCTACGGCATGTATACCAACAGAGCTACTACTGAAATACGTCACTCCCACCTAATTGAACCGATGGGGAGCCTGCAGCCTTAAGGGACTTCTAATGAACGAGCGCTTGTCGTCGTGTGAATTCAAGCCGCGACTGAGCCGTGCTGCAATGCTGCATGCTGACGGAAGACGTCGATTCATGCTACCAGAGACCCCTGCGACTTACCCGCAGCTGAGGCACTCGGAGGAGCAGGTGAAATATTCATCAGGGAAGAACGAGTAGATGTTCACTCTGTCGTCCGAGATCTCGCCGCAGAACCTGTCGCTCAAGGCCTGGGAGGGAAAGGATGAGGCAGAGAGCAGAAACATTTCGGCAGCCATACCGGGGCCTGTAGACACAGCATCTGCACTGTCTAAGGACCTTAAAGGAATTATATGCTGGGCTGACATCCCCATAACGGCTAATCATCGGTTAACTTTCACTCTTAATATCCCAGTTACGGCTGAGAGCACATTTTAACTAGCACAAATCAATAGCGCTACAATAATGCGTTTTGATCTTTTTAAACGCACGTAAACATTTATACCTCTCTCTGTGAGGAGTTCAGCATCATAAACACGGCCTGGATGTCAGGACACCTCCCATGGCTATAGACTGAACAATGTAAAACCCAAATAGCCTTAATCTGATTGAAAGGTGCAACACATCTAGTAAAAAGATAAAAATATTCCATGATTTATGCCAAAGAAGTTTCCTTTCTTGTCCGTTTCACGTGAAGTCATCAAGTTAGACTACAGCAGTCAAACCAATCTGTTAGCATCTTAAAGAACTGCTTTTTGTAATAATCACCCATCCACTTTCCTAGCACTTGATGATAAACTCTGGTGAGAATGAGACCCACTCTAAATCATTCTTTCGTTAATTTCACTGGAACTCTTTTGGGTGTTTAGAGACTGACAAACGAACCAGTGAATAACGTGATGGTAATTAAAGGTTTCTTCCTTAACACTGCGAAGACACAGCCAGCAGCTGTTTACAGTGCACTGAAGAGTTTTACTGCCAGTGTTTTTGCTCCTTGTTCTTCTGTGTCAACACTGCACCCCTAATACCTTTATAAAGGAAAACTCAACACAGCGATGAGGAATTCGAGCAGGGAATATGAACACAGGTATACCCCATAGCGCAGGCACACCCACCTGCAGGGCGCTGTACATGACGGCGGGCCGCCGCGGCGAGCGGCTGGCAGTGTTCTTCACTTGCTGCTGGACGGTGCACTTCAGCTGCGAGTAGTCAGTGGGCGGGGCCACGGTCTGGGTGCCCACGTACTGCACCGAGCTGAAGGCGTCCGTGCACAGGCTCAAGTCGCGAAACCGCTTCTGTAGCAGCATCTCAGCCTCCCCAGAGACACTGCTGTCTGCAAAGCGACAGGGAGACACGCTTACTCTGGTTTCCTAGGCACCCCAGAAAGGGAGGGGGGACATGGTTAGTGGGGTTTCCTAGGCCCCTGGGGGGAGGGGGGGGGCGCATATGGATACCATGGTTCCCTAGCTAGTTGCTAGTCCCCCAAGAATGGGCAGGGGAAACTGTTAGTGGGGATTCCTGGGGGGGGACATGGATACCATGGTTCCCCAGGCCCCCTGAGGGATGGGGGGACACACATAGTTACTGTGGTTCCCAAGGCCACCTAGGAAGGGGGACACAGTTACTGCGACAGCTCCCTAAGCCACTGTAGGGTGGGTACAGAAACTGTGGTTCCTGATGCCCCCTGGTGGGGGGATACTGTGGTGCCCCAGTCAGCACTCTCCCATTGTAACTCGTAAGAAATTCCTCATAACCCGACTGACACAGAAGGCTGGGGCTTTTCGGTGACATGGGCAGGACATGGGAGCAAGTCCCGTGCCTGCTGTTCCCCGAGTGTCACACGAGTGTCACACGTCACTCACCTTAGACAGTAATCACACCCCTCACATGCACCCAAGTGCCTCTAAGGTGTGACAGATTTATAAAATTACCTTTGTAACACGTAGCAATAAAGGCTTAATCAAAAAAAAATCAGCCACACTTATTTTTTGACGTATTAAGGGCCAAATGATTAGTAATAATAATAATGATAATAGTAATTTTTACAGATTTTTACAGTGCTTTTCAAAAGCACAAAGGAATGCTTACAATATGTCAGGGGGGGAGAGAGAGAGTACAGCACAGCTAGGTACTAACAAGCACTAAAAACAAGCAAACAAACAAAGAAAACAAAGTGTACAAGCTCACAGTAGTAAACAACGTAAGCACAGGCTGACAGGGTTCGTGACCCTGTCACAGGGTAGAGGGGGCGATTCACGTACTGTGACCCAGCAGCCTGGTGCGGGACGTCTCCTGGAAGACGATGACAGCGGGGCCCAGGCTGGAGAGGGGCACCTCCAGGCCGCAGCGCGTGGACAAGGCGCGCAGCTCAGGGGTGAAATGGCGCAGGTAGGCCTCGGAGGCACTGCCCAGGAAGTGGAACATGTCGTTGTGCAGCCGCTCGGCCCGCGTGCGGTACACCACCACGTCCGACACGGCCAGCACCTTCAGCAACAGCCGCATGCGCTGGTTCTGGTTGCTGGAGGCTCCCAGGAGACCCTCTGTGTCCAGGGCCACGATGCCCATGGCCGGATCGAAGGCCGCCCACACCCCGACCGTGCAAGAGGTCTGCTGGGCTGACGTCTTGAACACCTCCTCGCCGTCAAACAAGACGTGGTTGAGGGTGTGCGACTTCCCGTCGCCGGTGTTGCCGAAGATGGAAAGCACCTTGACCCCGGTGACCTCGCGGCAGTCTAACTTCCGAAGGAACTCCCCCTCACTGCGAACCTGCAGGTCGATATGGAAAATAGATAACGCTACGCAGAAGCATTAGGCAGTCAAAGAAAATGATGTTCAAACGATCTACATGTTGGTGTAAATTGGGGGACACGCCAAGCAAAAGACTAGCACCAACCAAGACCAAGGAGTGGTCAGCACTCATTGGCTGATGTTTGCTCCCGTCAACTGTGAAAATTTGCACTGGAACACACCAGCATTCAGCACCAACAGTGACTGGCCGTGTCCGACCGCACTGCACACACCGACGTGACAGGCAGTCAGCGAGTCTCCCCACCGCCGCAACAGCTTCAGACGCATGAAAATTGACTTGGTGTGCTCCAGACTAAAAACTATGATATTATATCTGTCAAACCGTGTTAGTTTAACCATATCAAAACCTCTCATAAAGTCACCCCAGTTTTTGCAGCAAGCATCCAACACACCGACACGTTTTTTTGACTCGACCACTAGAACACCTTGTATGGCAAATCAACACCTCATTGATTATTTAACTAATTAAGTTAATTATTTTTTTTTATTCATTTAACAAATAGGTGGAATGGCTGAGGTGCCCCAAGGAGAGGTTTGGGAACTGAATCCAAACAAATGTAAGTAATTTTTTGGAAGACAATAAATTATTGTTAGTTTTTACTGTGGTACTTGCAACTGCTACCCAGATAAATAGCTTTAAACATTGAAACTGCTTTATATATTATATATAATTTTATTTGTTTATTTTTTTTCCTCCTCTGAAGGTGGAGGGGGTCCAAACCTCATCGGAGGAATGGATCATCAAACTACATTTCCTTAAAATATTCCTTAATCCTTCAGGCCTACAAAATACTGTGTAATTATGCACTAAATCTTTTTCAAAAAGGCCACAATAAATCAAGAAAAAAAAAATCTCGTGTAGTCATCTCGTATAGATTAGCTTTTATTGATCATGGCGAAATCACCTGACTAATTTTAAATACAATTTGAAATTTTGTTCCTTTATTTACATTTGGAAAATTGGGGCATTACGGGATATTCTTCAAGTGGAATTTATTCCCAAAGCACGTTTAAACTGATAGAAGGCTTATGACACATACATATGTTACTAAAATATAACAAAGAACGGCGACAACTTCCTTTCCTTAAGATGCGTCCACGCAATTAGGTGACATTATTCCCATAACAGCAATGTGAAAGCTCAGCCCGAACCTTTAAATATATATCCAGACACTTCGCGTTTAGCTAACCACACGGTTACTTTATTTTATTCACTATCCGAACGTGTCTATGGCCACACTATCGCGAAAAGTAGTTACATTTTTTAAACGTCACTAAACAAAATGCCGAAAGTTATTGCCCGGTTCAGCACGGTAAACTGCGCTGTTAGCCAGCTAGCTAACAAAGCCGCTCACTTCCTCACCGCCAGCCATCAAAACAATCATCTCAGATGAAAATATACGCAGTTATTACAACTTTTTAGCGTAAATTCAGCACTAGACAGTCAACATGTCCGGGAAGTTAGAGAGTGTCAAGTTAACTAGGTGACTTTCGTATGCTGCACGAAGAACTTGCCAGGTAGTTTAACTTTTGTTTTTGGTTTACCTGCAGATTTTCATGCTCGTCCACCAAAAGGAAACTCCGTCCGCTGCCTTCGCTCTGCCCTCCTCCTCCTTCTTCTTCTCCTTCCTTTGGATCACTAAGGGACACTTCGTCCATCTCTTTCAGCAGCAGGTCCGACATGTTTCACTTCACACCATAGCTTACCGGCAGCCTAACCGAACACCGCCTAAAAGATCACGCTAAGGCCACTGACAAACCCGGGCGACAGCAATAACAACCAGCCAGCACGGTTTCCATGATTATCTCCCATCAACCCTCGCAACAGGAACAAAACATTAGACGTCGCGAAATGTTAACCGCCGTGCAGGCGCAGCGCGCTGCGACTCGCGGGGGAATGGCGCCACCGAGCGGCTGCTGGCGGAATGACACTCTGACGAGCGCAGACAAACTCCGCTTCGTGGAGACGCTGTTCGCACCGGGTACCCTGACAAACTTCAGGCGCATCATTTAGCGATAAATGATCCCCACTATTTTCTTACAGAGTAATTTCACGTAACTTGTTAACAATTAAAAAATTTGCAATCATTAATTGTTATTGTTGCATTGATGGTTCTAGCTCATTTCAACGGGGGCGGGCAAACTGCGGCCGGTTGTTCTGTTAGGGGGTCAGATGCATTTCACCTTAATGTCCTCCAAGTATTGCTTACACTGAATTGCCAGCATTAAGAAGCAAAATACTATTCTGAAAACCAAAACCAAAGTTATTTATGCAATGCTTTGCAGTCACATTTTACAGTCTTTACAGATATGTAACTCTCTCTGATTTCTTATTTAGACTGTCTTGCTTCCACAAGCTTGATTATTTTTCCCGTCGTTAACTTCGCGTTTCACCAACTGAAGCGACTCGACCACCCGGCGCAACTGCATTGAGCCCGTCACGAAAAATTTGCTTACGTTTGTGTTCCGCCTGTTCCCAGCGCAAAACATTTTAGCGCACATATATAAATATAAATCATAATAATAATAATAATATTTTTTTTTTCAGGTCCACGCAGGATATGAATTTAGGGGGCACAGGGGGAGGGCATGCATGTTGTCACAGGGGTATTGCCCCCCCCACACCGCACCTCAGAACTGCCCCTTGTATTGCTGCATGCCCTGATACTCTGACCCATTATAAATGCTGCACCTAGACCTTAATAGCACCAAAGCATGGTTTCTCAAACGCTGGTCCTGGATGTGAAATAGGTTGGCCTAGTGGTTTGGCCCGTAATGGGTCGCCACAGGGACCCCGGTCGGCGACAGTCACCCAGCGGTGGGTCGCCGACACTGACTAGTTTTAGCAGCCGGGCCTTGTGGTTAGAATAGTTGAGAATCGATGACCTAAAAAAACTGACTCCCAAATTTTCCCCCGTTTTTTATTCCAGCCCTCCAAGCAGATGAAAAATCCTTCCATATTGCTAACGTTCTTCATTAAATATTTGTTAGCAGTGCTCTATTAATAGCCTGTGTCACGGGGTGGTTGTAAATTACCCCCACAGTTGTTAAAATAAGATTAAAAGAAATTCCTTCTTTGCTCCACGGGTTGACTTTTTCGTTTCTCTTGTATATATTTGTTCCGTTAATTTAAAATCATATCTCACTTGTCGGTTCGACTGAATGTAATTTACTCGTGTTTTACGTGACAAAATTAGGCTACTTTTCAATCGATTACTGACGAAGCTTAGTGTAAAATCTTTAGCAGAGAAAGTGAGGATAATATTATCATGTGCTGAAAAGCTGCCGATTTTCTATGCCTTCAATTACTAAGTAGGCTACATCAAATGGTTGATTTTATTAAATGAATGATATATTATAGGATATTTCATTCGTATCATTAAGAGAATGAACTGAGAAACAAAAAAAATACATTTCATATGCGGGATTTTGCGATCTGAAACAATTTTGCATTGAACATTACATGCGTTTCATCTCGTCATTTTGTAGGGTTGTGCATTTATTGATAACTTTTTATTAAAAGTTAGCGTTCCCGTATACATAAACAGTTAATGGAGAAGATCACAATCTTTCAGATTTGGGTTTGCATGGTAGCAAATGGATGCTAAATAAACTAGGATGATTCATCACAAGGTTGCACAATCATTCCGTTTTTAATTTACTGTTCTCACACTGAATGATAACTTTAATTAATATTACCCATAATCTACATTTACAAATGAACATTTTCCGAACGACTTCCTTTAGGATTTCGGTTTGATGATAAGCAACTAAAAGATGGATGGATGGATGATTCTCACCATGCATCCCTGCCTACAGATCCCTTTTACACGTGTTAAAAGACATCCATGAATCAGACCACAGCCCGGCATGTCAACATTGTGATGCTATAAGTAAAAGTGGAATGTCTGTTAAGGTATAGAGCTATAGATGACTGTTTATGTTGGGTGCTATAGACCGATCTGAGGAAATCGTGGTTTGATTGACGTAAGCTTAAACCTTGCCTTATCTCTTTATGTGCTGTGGCCTAAAGACAACCTAGAGCCAAGAAGTTGCAACTTATCATTTGTTTCCGTCTCCACGCTGCTATTCATGTAATTGTTGTGCAGGGCTGGTATGCTGTGGTGGAGAAGGTGCACATGGTAGCAATGAATGCAGTTAAGTATGATGAGATATGATGGCCCTAGGTGAGCTGTATGTGAGCAGATCTGCATGCTTTCACAGAATGCGACATGTATATGAAGATTCCCTGGTTTTAAGACACATTCTTGTTCATTATATACCTGAATTTCGACGGACTGTCTAGGCCTATACTGGTTACCATTTTTTGAGGAGGGAGACTAAATGCAAAATGTTCTTCTGATAGTAGATGCATAAAAATCAATGTATTTGTCTTCAAATTTAATGAACATGTAATTTTTGGATAATACAATTGACTAATAGTACAACTAAATTGCTTTCATCACTGTGGGTGTTTATGATGACAACAAATGAAATAGACAAACAGTCAACTTACAACATATACAGTACCAGTCAAAAGTTTGGACACGCCAAGCTGCCTACAAAGGAGAGTGACCTGGCCATCTGACCTAAACACAGCAGAAATGGCTTTGGAGGAGTTTGACCAGAGAGTGAAGGAAAAGCGGCCAATGAAGGCTCAGCATATGTGGGGCCTCCTTCAGGACGGCTGGAGAAGCATCCCAGGAGGCACCTCATGGAACTGGCGTAGAGGAGACAGTAGGGTCAGCCAGCCTGGAGCTATTGGGGTTAAGGGCCTTGCTCAGAGGCCCAATGGTGGGATCGCGCTGCCAACCACGGGATTTGAACTGACAATCTTCTGAGTTCCAACCCACAGAGCTGGCCCGCCTCCCCCACCCCCCAAGAAATGAATTAATTTTGTTTAATACTTTTTTAGTCAGTACATAATTCCATATATGTTATTTTATAGTTTTGGTGTCTTTATAATTTTATTAAAATGCAGAGAATAGTACAAATGAACCTTTCTATGGGTGGGTGTGTCCAAACTTTTGACTGGTACTGTCCATGTAATTAAGCAAATAACACCATGAGATAAGGGATGGGCCTAATTACAAAATACAAACAAACAAGTGCAGGACACGAACGTTCGTATAAGTTAAATCATGAAAATTAAATATCCTCGTCCTAAAATCATAACGGATTTTATTTTATTTTAGTAATTTTACTACAGTCATTTATGTGGGTTAATGTTTAATAAACTGTAAATATAACCTTGGCCATAAAACGATTTCTGTATTTGCAATTTGAAAAAACCGTTATACCCCGTTTTTTTTACCTAAAGCGGCAATGTACAGACTGACAGTCCAGTGGCCCAACCTTGACATTACAGTAGATAGTCAGGCTTATCCAAGTCCAAGGCGACACCGCTATACTGTTAAGTGCATGGGACCTTGGTAGTTGTAGTACATTAGCCACCACCTCCCTTCCTACCAGTTTGCTGATAGACTACATATCCCGAAACATGCAAAGAAACAGTCCTTCTCCTATTGGCTCCCTGCTCTAGCCGCAGCCCCAGAGAATGAATGAAATTGAAAATTGCTGCTATATTACATGTACAATACCGGGATCTGCAGTGTTACATTGTATCATACTATATCAAAATGGCCACAGTCGTTCAAAACCCCCTGAAATCGTAAGTAGCGATATTTTATTGAAGATTTTGGGTAATTGTTTTTCACAAGTATTTCATGCTGTCAGTTTTTAATGATTTTTTAAGAAACACTTGAAAATCGTTAAAAGTATCAAAAGCAGCGGTATAAACGTAACTATGGTGATTTAAATAATTATGTGACGAGAGCAGAAACTAACACACGGTCTATTTTGTATTTTAGTGGGAACGTTTACGAAATATGAAATAATTGCGTGTTCGCTAATCGTTGTCCACTCGTTTAGCTAGCTATGCATATTGGAGATATGGAGGAATGTTAAACTACAATTTAGGTGACCCGGCATTTAGTGTTCATATAGCCTATTGATCAGGGGAGACCTTACATTTCCGTGTGCTCGCCGTGGATGCAAACCCGAAGTACTCAAAGAATGTGCATTTTACGCTTACCTGTGAATAGCGTTAGACTATAAACAGGTAGCAATTTCGGATTGAAAACAAACATTCCGCTAGCCAGCCCTGATACTCCATGGCTTATCACTGCCAAAGCGAAGATAATAACGTCCTCGCTTGTAATATATCTACATATATATCTTTGCAGCTCGAAAAAGTCATTTGCGGCGTTTCTGCGTAATCGTGCACATAGGCGAGTTATTATCTTACTGTTAACAATTAAGGCAACGTGACCAAATTTTGTCCGATATCGGAAAATGTGTTTTTTTGTTGTACTTTGGTGATTTGGACCACTATGGCGCGTTTTGTCCTCGCCTTAATCGCGAACGGAGCGGGGCTACGGTGCTTCACATTCCGTCAAGTTCACATTGGATTCCCGATCCTTTGTGCAGACCGACGTAGGGGAAAAAATGAGCGTGCGGCAGAGAGTTGGCAGCACAGGCTAAATGCCAAGTAGTGGCTTTACCCCTGTCACTGTAATAAGATGTAGCTGCGACCAAGAGGACTTTTTTTTCCTGTTGCCATAAATGATCGCAGTTGTTTTGTCGTTATTTTTTTGTGGGCTGTGCCAATTAAACTGCGTCTGGAATGTCTACTTGTAACAAAGAAAGCCGGCTTTCTGGCTGTAGTGGCGGAGCAGATGTTACCTGGATTCGTGTGTGTGTGTGTGCGTGTGTGTGTGTTGCGATGCAAAGATGCAGTCGCTGTCACAGAGCTGTTACAAATTCAGACTGGCGACATTTCCTGCCTATCTTGAAAAGTAGCATGTACGCGTCTTAATGGGCTCTGAGCAGAATTATAGGCAGTAGTCAAATTGATTTTGGGTGACTGCTTGCAGTTGTCATAGCTGTGAATGGGTGTCGGTGTTTTCATTCATTTCATATTCATATACGAATACATTTTTAAAAAGAAACAGGAATACGTGGTTAATTAGGCGAAAGAAAAAGTGGACTTGCAAACGGTCTATTGATTGCCTTGCATTGTCTGTTTTTTAATCTCAAACTGTTGCTTCATCAGAAATTTTAATTAGTTTATTTATTTGTAGCTGCATTAAACTGGCTAACTTAATATAGCTCAGTGTTATCTAGAAATTGGCAGGTTTACTGTACGGCCGTTTTGGGGATGTGTGTCACCAAGCCAGACCCGTCACCTGGAAGTTAACTTTGAGAAGTTACACGCAACGTGTCGTTTTAAGTATAATTACCCAGGAAAGTGAGACCCATGAGCAATGTCCCTCAGGTGGACACCTGCAAAAAACAAAAAACAAAGCGATTTTTAATCATCTTGCCGATAATTATGTTTGCAGCGAGGCAGCGATTGGTAGAAAAAATTAAGTTTATAAAACGACATGTTAAATTGTCTCTCGTTTTAGGCATCAGTGTCAGTTTACTAATTATTTGTACTGCTGATCACGTTATGTGGGGCATCTTGCGGAAGATACGGCACTTTTCTGTGTCCCGCATGGACGTGTCTGCCTGTGCATAACTGCCCCTTTCAGTTGGGAGAAAAATGGACCCCTCACGCCCTTGAAATTCCATGTCTGGCAAATCAATCAGACTCATGACGATTAAATAAGCCAACAAAAAAAAAAAAAACACCCAGCAAATTGGCGCTAAGGTCGGGTTTGGATAACATGTAATGCAGCGGACTGCATTATCGCTGTCAGGTACACAGCATGGGTTGGCTAAACTAATTGGCTTCTCTTTATTAAGTCGGGTCTAGAAACTGCACATGGAAGTATATTGTACTCATTAACCGTAATTTGAAAGTCAAAATGACAGAAAACTGTAATATTACCATGAAGCCCGAATCAGCAGCTATTATAGGACCTTCTTAGATCTACCACAGCTTCCCCGTTAACCGATGCTGCTATGTTTGCTGCCCTCACTTGCTCAGCTATGGCATGAATCCTTGCCTGTATGCTGAGACTGTTCATCCACCCCCCCCACCCCTAGTATTTGCGCCAGAGGAAAGTAACCTCAGAAGAAGCTTTTTTGCCCCTAGCTTAGTGCTTCTGACCAGAAGCTGTGTGCTTCAGTCTTCTGTTCCCTGAACAGTCTGCAGGAACACATCCTGAAAAGCTACCGTGTTCTACCAAGCTTTCCTTAACCTATTTCTATAGGATTAGTGTCCCTTTAATCTCTACCTGCCCATATCCATCTCTTTTCCCTCTCTTGCCCTCTCTGTCTTCTTGACTCTCCTGGTTAATTCAAAATGCCTCATTGGTCTGAATTCTTTATCTCTCTCTCTCTCTCTCTCTCTCTCTTTCTCTCTCTGCAACACCTATATTTCTCTGGGTCTCTGTCCCCCTCACCACCACCCTCATTCTCTGCCCCTCCCTTTTCTCCGTCTCTCTTTTCTCCCTCTGTTGTTCAGATTTTTTTTTCTTCTCTCTCTCCCTTCCTTTCCTTCACTGCCGTCCCCCCCCCCCGGCTTTGTTTTGCTGTCTGTCTTTTCTGTCGTCTCTTTCCCTCCGTCTCTCACTTTCCCTTGCTCTCTGTGTCACTCCTTTCCAAGCTGGATGCCGTCTGCTGACTGATCTGGTAGTTACTCTGTCTTGCCTCACTGATTTGAAGGGGGGGGGGGGGGCTTATATATTATTCTGCGTTTAGGTGATGTTTCTGCTGCTAGCCTGTAGAACATGCTGGAACCTGAGCTTTTTCCTCTTGTAGATTGTTCTTTGCTTTATTTTATGTATCTGCCACCCCCCTCCCCCATCCTCTGTCATCATGTAGAATGTTAAAAAGTCTGCTTATCTAAACCACCGGGGCGGCGCTGTGACGAAGGCCCCCGGTGCCTCTTCCTTCAGAGCACATGCTTTTTTGTCCTTATGAAGAGACTGGAGACATTGAGAGGTATTTTTAGCTCTATGACCTATTTCTCCAAAGCTCTCCAACTTTGTGTCAGTCATTCGATCATAGCAAGCGATCTTAAGTTGGATGCATTAAGTGTTGCACGTGGACTGGTCTCAGAGCAGTTTGGGGACCGGTAACAGCACCCCACCTCCACCACTGACACCCTTACTTTTATATAACATTGACTGGTTGTTGTGGTATACATTTGGGGGGAGGGTGTTTTGGAGCCACGACTCTGGGCCAACAGGGCCCAAAGTTACCAAGGAAGGGGGTGTTGCACAAAAGATGGAAATGTCTGAGGTGAAAGATGAAGCAAGTCAATGGAGAGAAGAAGATCCAGCAGATGAGTGGATGGATGATGGATGGATGGATGGATGGATGGGTGGATGGATGGATGAATGGGTGACTGGGGGATTAGAACTGTGAACTAACCATCCAGTATTTGTTTCATGAAATTCGTCTCGAAGTCAAATAGTTGAAGAGATGGAAAAAGAATTGGGGGTGAAAAGAAAGTCAGAAAGTGTCAGTAGAAAATGCAAAAATAGAAAAATGGAGAGAGAGAGGATAGAGGGAAAGTAGAGCAGAGCGAATAATTAAAACTTGCTAACTGCTCGTTTCCCCACTTTTCTGTTAGCAAATAATTGGCCCAAATTGTGAGTTTTTCTTTGCCACGCTCTGGGCTAGCAGCGGGGGCCGTGCGGCGGCTAGGGGCCACACTGCGGTGCATGTCATCGCAGCATATGCAGCCTGCTGCAGCGGCCTCACCTGGATTGCGTTTCAGAGCAGCGCCTGGGTCACCGTGCTCACTGTCTGCCGGTAGAAGAGACAATGTCTGCTGCGACACACAGCAAGCGCGGCAAGGATGAAAGAGGCCCTCTCGTCGGGGGAGAAGTGCGTTATTAAGGACTGTGGGGGGATGGGGGGGATTTCCTGGCAATAAATGCAATCACACAGCATTAAAAAAAACATATATGTTGGTGCTTCTCCGTAAGCTTCTCTGAGTATGTATATGTGTGATGCTTTCGGTTGCTTGTTTGTGTATGAGTCTCTGTGTGTGTGCGTGTGTGTGTGCATGCGCGTGTGTATGCGTGTGTTTGTGTGTGTGTGCATGCAGGTGTATGCGCACGTGTGTTTGTGTGTGTGTGTGTGTGTGTGTGCATGTGCGTGTATGTGCATGTGTGTTTGAGCATTTGTGTGTGTGTGTGTGTGTGTGTGTGTGTGTGTACACACTGACGCCACACTGTACATTTCCAAGCACAGCATCGGCGGATGGCAATCTCGTATGGAATGCAGGTCTATCAGCTGAGATTTATAGCTCCTCCAGCGTTCCAATTACGCGAACGGATCCTCACGCACGATTCCAGAACATTATTAAGGGGCAAGGGGAAGAAATATTCATTTTATTCCGCCGGCTTTGACAGCCAGTCTGCCATTTTCTTTTTTGAAATCCTTAGAATCTGAGGAGAATGTAGGAAAAAAAGTGTTGGTGGGGATGCAAACCCCACCCACTGTGCTGCACCCAACCTGTCTGACTCACCGTATTATTTCACATTAGACTGCTAAGACCCTCACCTTAACTTATATGCCTCCCCAGCAGTATCTCTCTGACGCTGCGACAAAAAAAACCGTAGCGACTCAGCCAGTGCACGGATCCAGATTCATCCATTGTAGAGGCATGGCTGCTTCTGCAGTGTTGGCATGGGAACATCTTCTACATCCACGCCGGGGCCGTGCCCAGGAATCTCCCCAGCTTCGCTGAAGGCGGCCGAGGAGGCCGCAAGTCTCGCCTGCGAGCCTGCAGAACGTCTCGGGAATGTAAATATTATTACCAGGAGAGGTTTAGATGTGCTTCTCAGAGCTGTGGGGAGGAATGCACGCTCATACGTTCGGGGCACAACACCGCAGGTCACGATTCCGCACACTATAGCCTGGCCTTGTGAACGTTACGAGTATGAATATGCACAGCTGACGGATCACAGCTATAGCATTCTCTGTGAGGCTGGCTGGTAAATGATATAAGTTTACTATACAAGATCATTCTATGTGAATTTCACTGGTTGATTAGTATATGCCTTGCTGAACTGGCATTATTTGAACTGAATGGTTTTTGAGGAGCAGTGATTAGGAGATTTGTGATTTTTTTTTTTTTTTTGGGGACTAACTTTCGCAGGTGGGGGTGTCTGATGGGAGATTCTGGTGGGGGCCCAGTATGCTTCTACAGCCGTCTCCTTTCCAGATCAGCCCTCCTCAGCGTGGCAGCTATCTTTAGAGTGCAGAGGGAGAGGTTCAGGCACATCTGTAGAGGCAGGGCACAAAAAAAAGAAAGGAAGAGAAATCATTTCACTGGGTACTGAGAGAGAGGGATGGAGAGGGGAGGGGTGTGCATGGATGTGGGTGGGGGTGATATTGCATAGTCTAATCTGCAGACGTGGGGGATGGGCGTGCAGATTGCATATCCAAAAGGCAAAGCTCACAAAAGCTGTTGCCCCAGCCAGTAGCATTTTATGAGCAGTCGGGGGCTGTTGTGTTTTTTTATTTTTATTTTTTTATTATTATTAAAGGCCATTACATGCTCTGTCTTTATTTGCTCTTGTGCAGCCTGCACACCTGCCCATCCTGCCTGTGACCATCTGTGCAGCCTCACTGTCAATGGAGTAGTGATCTGAGATCTGACTGTGTAGCTGTGAGCTTCTGGGATTTACGTACCAGATAGGGCACTGCTGTTGTACCTTAGATGTGCGAAAAGGATATTAAATATGGCTAGTGGAAAAAAATAAGTAACACTTCCTACCCAGTAGATTACACAATGACTTAAATAGATATCTAGACCTACATCTAGTCAGGTGACAGGATATGCAAATTATTCTTAACAATGTGTTGTTTGCACTTACTTCAGTAATTGGTTTTCAGACGGTGCCTCGTGTAGTGCTTTTGTGCGCGTGTGTGTCCTATAAATTAGCTTATGAGTTTGATTATTATAAGCAGTTCCTGTGTCGTCAATGATTTTAACGGCATTAAACCTGGCAGATTTCTGGCTTTCGATTCACCCATTAACCCTTTTGGCCTGTAGAGGGAGCTCACCGTTTCCTTTACAGCAGGGAGAATGTTAATTGTAACTAATTGGAGCAAGGAGATGAAGTTTTGGGAGATTAAGTTCATAAACTCTCAGAAGAATGGTGGAGATATGGAACAGAGAGAGCTGCCGGCTGAAACTGCAAGCCCTTCCCCTTAAATCCCTGGCCTCTTTAAAGCCAGAGAAAAGTAGGTTATCAAGGGGGCTGCGGGTTACGGTGTGGGCTGCGCTACCTTGGGGGGCCGTGCGAGTCTCCCGCAAGTTCACGGCGCTCCTGGGTATGTGCTTTTTTGGGGGGGCTGTTGCTCTTTGTTTTTCGCTGGTTGCTTATGTCTGTTTGTCTGGTGTCGAGACTTCAAGACTGGGGGGAGAAGTAAGGATTTATTTTACAGCTCACGGCTTGTTTTAGTTTCCCGTGCGAGGAATTGGCCGGGATGCGTGGCGGTTGTGGAGTGTTTGTTTTATATGCCAGTGTCGTAATTTTGTATTTCCTCCGTTTTGTGCTCAATTGAAATTCTCTCTGTTGCGCCTTTCGGCTGTTCTCCTCTGAGCCGCCGAGTCACCATAGTTGTTCCTTATTTAAAATTCATATTGTGGATTCAGACTCGGATTCAGAAAGTGCCGTGTAAAAACCAGCATATGGCAGTACAGGCTCGTAATTACACGCCAGCTCTCGCCTGGCATATTGACCCCCAGAATCTTCGTACCCGACGCCTTGCTAGATGGGGGCGCATGCGCAGTGACGATGGCCAGGTGAAGGCGCTGTCGGTGGAGCGCTTTTCATCCTCTGTGTCGGCCTGGTTTCAGGGACGAATCCGCCCTATCCCATTCCCTCTCGTGCTCTAACCCAAAATCTTTTTTCATTATTTTTATTTTTTTAAGCTTTCAAGGACGAACGGCCGAGGCATAATGTAATGAGACTGCAGGAGAAGCGATCAAATTGAAAGCAGCCATTTTCTACAGCTGTCAACTTATTATTGAGAGACTGACTTATTCCAATAGCTCTGATCACGGCGCCTTGGAATGGGAGTGTGGGGGAGGGTTGGGTTGGGGGGGAGGTTGAAGAAGGGATGGGGATTGACTGTGGAGAGGGAGGAGGCTAGGAGCTGCCTGCTTTGCATTTTGTGTGGTGCGTGTGTGTGTGTGTGTGTGTGTGTGTGTGTGTATGTATGTATGTATGTATGTATGTATGTATGTATGTATGTATATATCTATCTCCAGTCATCAGTGCAGAAAAGTCTGTCCTTGGCTTAAAATGGTTGTTAATGGAAATAATTTTGCCAATACAGTTGTTCATTAGTAAATTATTGGTCACCATGATTAATACATTTTTGTCTATAGGTCACTGACTTCTCTTGTACACATTCAGCTCTCAGTGTGCCTGCTCACACTGCCAGAGCCTAAATCCTTTTTCCCCCACGGACAGTCAGTCAGTGGTCAGACCGTGATCCACAGAGCCCCAGTCCCGCTGATTTACCCTGCATCATGGAGTCCTCTGTATACCTGGGGGCTTCCGGAGCTGTTTTGGCGTGCCACTCAGTACCCCCTGCCGCACCCCTCGCGTCCCGGTGGGCAAGTCGGAAGAAGGTTGTGACTTTCAGGCTGGCCAGCGGACTCGTGTAATCACCCCGGTGTTTATGCATAATGTATAAATTACACTGTGTACAAGGCTTCCATTAACCTCTGGTTTAGTGAGCGACACGTTCTGCCCTTCGCATGAATCCTGTTCCATTCCCGACCCTCAGCCTCTGTACAGAGGGGTGGGGGGGGCCCAGGGGGGGCCCTAGGGTTCCGACTGGCTGTGTGTACACACAGGGCCTTTGTTCTTCCTATGTTTGATGTCTGGTTTCTGGTTTGAGTGGCAGGACTAGTCTTCCCTGAAGAAGTATTGTGTGGTGCAAAAGAATATGTATGTATACATTTTTAAATGCATATGGTCTGTTTTATATTATCTGTCAAATTGTATTTTATCCTTTCGTGCCTAATAGACCAATTAAAAATAGGTGGTTAAAATGGAAAAAGTATTTAAACAAAAAACTAAGAATCAACCACTTGCAAGTTGCAGGGTGTGTGGGTTTTATATCAATTTATATTTGTCGAATATGAAAATCAGTCCTTTGAAAATAAGGGTGTATTTACAAGTTATTCAAACCGGCACAGATTTCGGTAAGGGCTATTTACCAGTTTATTTCTGCGCTGTCCCTCTTTTTTAATGTTTGTGATTGTCGTCCTCGTCAAACACTGCACTCGGGGAAACATCTGGAGATGTGTTAAAGAAGGTCACAGATCCCCTCTTTGGCCCTGACAGTTTTTTTTATTTTTTTTTTACCTTTTTGTCTTTGCAGGCAATCTGGCGGAACCGTCATTAAGAACAGGTGAGCAGCGGTGACTGCACAGACGAGCAAAACGCAGTGTAGGGAGGAGCCACTGCCTGTCAGGCAGACATCACGGCGAGGGCATCTCCTGGCCCCTAACCTATGAAGTGCTGTTTTCCCCCTCTTCTTTCTGCATATACTACCCAGGTCCTGGGCAAATGTATAGCATGGGACTTGTAGTTCTTGTAGTTTGTATGAACTTCAAAGATGGCTGCACCTGAGAAATACAAACTATGACACAATGGAATAATTGCCCTTGTTAAATAATGTAGTTTAATAAGTGGCCTTCACATAAGCGCACAGTGGAATAATCGATAGCTTTTTATTTCTACTGTTTGTTTTTGAATGTCGGCTTGCTTAGATAATTTTGGCAGGCCTGTAATTTTTTTGCATCTTGGAAAAGAGTTTAATGGCGGGGGGTTGGGGTTAATTTTGACAGAGTTCTATGTTCTTAAAAATAAAATGCAAATTTGGGGTGGATGGGAGGCTGTCAAGAAAGCCAGAGGGTGGATTCAAACATACAAACTGATTCACTGCGTTAATTCCATGGGCGGTGCTGAAATTAGGCAAGGCGATGCAGTGCTGCCAGTGAGCTGTCACCTCCAGTGCCCTTTAAGCACAGGGCTGGGATCACTGTGTTCCCTTTATGCCAGCCTCCATTGCCAGCGCGTGATTCTTTGTATAAGTACAAAGGCAAGCCTGATTGTTGCAAATTAATATCGTATTCCATGCAGAGATGCATGAGAAATGCGTATTATTAATGCAATGCATTATGCAGATATCTCCCATCACTGTTTATCCTGAAATCTAGCTCCAGAAGCTCGGGGCTTGAGGCGGGGATGTCCTGGATGGTGCGTATTCATGGTACCAGCACAAATGGTGATATGAATTAACCTTAAGTGCATGTTTTTAGGACTTTGAGAGGAATCCGTAGTACTCAGAGGAAACTCGGGCAAAACGCGCAAACTCCACACAAAGAGCCAGCGGTGGTTCCTTGGAACACAAACTTAATTTGTGGCAGAAGGCTGGTCGAGGCTGGTTGCGATTTGATGGCGGTCCAAGTCAAGTTTTCCCATAAGAAATAATATTAATGAATTTAATCTGTTCCATACCCCCAAATGATTGTCTGTTTAAACTTATCTGCCTACTTAACTAATAATAAAAAGCAACATGAAAATGCACACATCCAAAAGCAATAAACATGAAATAAATGACAACCCCACACCCTGAACTGAGAGCAGACACGTGTTTCACCGCCTTAAAGTCTCACTATAAATTCCTTTTAAGTTCTACAGTTTCTCTCCCTACTTTCCTCTTTGGTTTGCTGGTATCACTGCTCACTTTCTTGGGGGCCATGATTACTGTGTCACTAAATGTACTGTAGATAAAGCACAAAAAAATTACACTGAGCACAGAAATGCAGCTTTTGCACGTCGATCTCGGTTGAGAGGCACCGTGACACTAACAGAGATTCATAGTCATCAGCATCCTAGTCTGTCTGTTTGCCTTCGTTTCAGCCCATCAGAGACGTGTCTCGACCCATACAAGTCTTAGCAGGACCGGTCGAGTTACAAGATTTAGGTCGAGGTACAAGATGCAAAAAATTTTACAGACCCGTTCAATGTCCAAGATGGTCGAGTTAAGAGGCGTTTGAGTCCCAAGGTTCTACTGTGTGTGTGTGTATATATATATATATATATAAAAAATTTATCTCAGTCCTGTTGCAACATTAGCCTTTCCTCCATGCGTCTTTCCATGTGGAACGACGCACCTCTGTCATGTGACCAATCATGGCCGAACACGGACCCCCTTCCCCGCTGTACTCCACTCTCTGCGGCAGCCTGGGTGAGGAGTTCTACCGCGAAGCCATCGAGCACTGCCGCAGCTACAACGCCCGCCTGTGCGCCGAGCGCTCCATGCGGCTGCCCTTCCTGGACTCTCAGACGGGCGTCGCCCAGAGTAACTGCTACATCTGGATGGAGAAGACTCACCGCGGACCAGGTGGGGGTCCGCGTGTGCCTTGGCATCTGTGACGGTCGCCGCGGTATCTGGGATGTCCTCCTCCGTCGTTGTGACAGTCATCCAATTAAAAATAAAAGTCCCCGATTTTGACACTTGCTCACTTCCTGTCGGATTTGCTGCTTTGCCATCTGCCTGACCGGTGACATAGTAAAAGATCCACTTGAGCTTGATAGTGTGGCTGGGTCCGCTGTGAATTATTTAACATTTACATTGTTTTTTTATGTGTTTTTCTTTTTGGGGTGATATCGCTGCCTTACTCCACAGTCTTCAGCCATTCTGTTCTCTCCAGCAGTATAACACCGGCATCTGTTAGGGATAATCGAATGAACACAACGTGATGTTTTTGGTCTCCGCAGCCACAAAATACATCTGCGGGTCATGTAATGCCACTTTATAATGCCAATGCTGATCTGAGCATTCAGAGCATTTCAGACAGAATCAAGCATTCTGCTAGGCCCTAAAAGGCTAGACCCAGGCCCCTTTAAGGGCTAAGCGACGTCCATTACGATCCATGCCGTTTTGTTTCAGCTCTCTGGTGTTATTACCCGCACGTGATCCAATTCTCCCTCTGACTCCCAGCGACCATTGAGCTTTTCCTGGTCACAGTGGACAATCTGGTCGCCGTTTTTCCTGGGATCGTGTAAACACCCGAGGTGCGGGTTTCGGGCCGGTTAACATTCGATCTCAGTTGACGTTTGAATGGTCGGCCCAGGTTTGGCTCCCGGTCAGCTGTACACCTACCCTGCCCGCTGCTGGCGCAAGAAGAGACGGCTAAACATCTTAGAGGACCCCCGTCTTGGCCCATTTGAATTCAAGATCGGTAAGCGAAGACCCAGCACATCGACGCCCGAATTCTTGATTCTCTTTACTGCCGTGTAAACATACTTGAAGGGTAGTGATGGGTTAGGCCTGTTTTTTATTTTTTTTTTTCTAGACTATGAGGCTTCTCTAAAAAAAGAGGGCGGAGTCCCTGAAGGACCAGTGCTGGAGTCGCTGCTCAGCACAGAGACGCTGGACAAGAAGGTGGAGACCAAGGAGGAAGAGCCTATGAGCGAGTGCCAGGTGAGACCGACCATCTGACACCGAAGACGTAGCTTCTAACACCTCAAGCTTCATGTTTCCATGGATACATGCTTTATGGTGGTACAGCATAGAGACAGGGACTACTGGAATTTATGGGTTTAGATGCTTTATGGGGTTAGTTATTTGTATAGATGGGTAAGTGAGGGGGGCACGTCCTGCAGGGCCTTGCGCTCTCATTCCCTGCTCCCCGTAGCCCTTCCTGTCTCCCGGATTTCCTCATCTGCCTCTCAAAGTCTGTTTCTTTCACCTCTTCCTCCTTGCCCTGGCTTCTTTGCAGGCCGCTCCCTCACTTCCTTGTCTTTTCGGCCCCACTGACTTCCGATCAGTTCAGAGCAAGTGGGGAAATCAGTAGGCGTGTCCTACTGCCCCGCTCCCTTGTTCCCAAGATCAGCATGACTCATGATCATGGTAGTGGAGAAGGGCGGAGCCAGTCTGGAACCGTCCCCTCGTCTTCCCATGATTCCCCTCACCTCCTCTGTCCAGCTCTGTTCTATTTCCCCTTTTTTAAACCCTGCCCCCATGTGGTCGTTATTGTAACCTCACCCTCTGCCCCTCCTCTACCAGCCATCTGGCAGTGCCAGAGTACTCAAATCTCGCCACAGAGAAGTCTCTGTGTCTGTATCCATATGAATGCTGGTCTCTCTGCTCATCTGTTTCATCTCCACCTGCCCAGCAAAGGACAACAATCCCATCGATCCACCATTAGCTGACAGTTATCTTAAATAAGGGCCCATATGCTAGGGTTTGGCATTTTCATGGGCAAGAGAGAGAAGCTGCACTTTTCATCCTGACATATCGAAACAGGAGGACTCGGGACTGAGGATATAAAGCGTTCACATCTCGCTTGCCCTCCTTTATGTAGGCTTTATGTAGCCTTTATGTAGGCTTTATGTAGCCCTTATGTAGGCTTTTCTCTTTTTTCCCTTAAAAATATGATTGCTCGTTTTACTGAGCAATTAATGAGACATTTAGAATTAAAAGAAAATAATTTCAGGAGAGCTGTTGTCGTGAGTAGAGGGGTTAGCGGTGCTGGTTTTGTAAACAAGCAGAGTGTCCGGACCCCGTTTTTGGGAGGGTTACCTGATTAATGATGAACCATTCTATTCTAGTATTCATTTCGGTCACTGAACAAACCAAAGAACTGAACGTTCAGTTCTTTCACCCACTGAACAAACTGAGGACTTCAGACACACAGGTGCATCGTTGAAACAAGCAGATTGTCCCCGACTTATGACGGGGGTCCATTCCGACAGACAAGTCGCACGTCAAAATGGACGTGTGTGAGAATAGGATAATCGCACTGACTTTTAGGTGTGAGTCTGGTAGATGCATGTGAAGCTGGAATGGTCTCACTGCCATACAGTACAGAACATCCCCTATTGTATGGCACACACTGCACACTCGGTAGTGTGATGCTGTTGTGGGTGCGGCCACCGGAAATGTATTTCTTCATGCATTTACTTAATAAAAAAAAAACCTCCATTTGTATATGTAAGTCATTGTAAATTGCTTAGGTTGTATGTCGGGGACAGTTTGTATATTATTCTCTTTATATATATATATATATATATATATATATAATAAATTTGATGTATAAATATATATAATTAAAGCTACATTTTGTTAGAGCATGTCTTGGAACCCCTGCTGAAAGGGGGCTCCCTCTGCTCTCCTGCAGAAGCTGCTGGTTGGAGATTTCCCACACGAGCTGGACGTGGAAGAGATGGAGGACGACTTACCGAAACGTAAGAATCGCACCAAGGGCCGGGTAAGAGAGCCTTTCCCCCATTTTCCCGTGGGCATTCGATTGTGGTCTCCAGGTGCTTCTGCTGTTCCCAGAACTCTCTCTCCAGAGGACATGTGACTCGTACTGGGCTTCCTCGACATTTTATTAAGCAGCAAATTTTAATTCACATTAAGCAGAATTCCGGCCAAAGATATTTTTAAAACAGCCACATTAACTTTGTTCATCAGCGTATTTCCAAATGCTTCCCGGACAGAGGTCTAACGCTTTTTTCTATCCACTGACGTAAGTGGGAGATATTAGTTTCTCTTTGAATTGGAAGCTTTCGTGTGGAGAGTAGAATATATTAAATCGCTGGTATTTCTTCCATCTCGGTGACGCCATTTTCTTTGTGGTGTATATAAACCTACCCCTTCCTCAGTTAACAAAAGCCTGCATTGAACCACAAACAAGGATGAGAGAATTCTTTTAAAATACTTCATTAATTTTCCGAGAAATAATTTAAAACCAAAGCAACCTACAGAACATTAAAAGTAACCACCTAATTAAATACCATATACTAATAATAATAATAATAATAATAATAAACACCGTTCGGAAATAGTATCAGCGTGTAGCGGATTTACATGCAATCTAAATGATCATTTTGACGTGACGGTTAATCCTTTACAGCGGTAGGATCGCCCCTACAGCCTCGTTTTTTAACCCTTTCTCATCCACAAACCCGCCGTGCTAAGAAAAGGCAAAGAGGCGAGACCAAAAGCCCTGAATGGAACGTCGTGAAAGGGCCGCCTGTCAGCCGGAGCACGGCTGCGGAAGTGAGAATCCGCGGAAGCGGCGCTTTAAATGCTGACGCTGTGGAAACGGATGAGAGAGACTCTCGCCAAGGGGAAATGGAGTGAGACAGTGTGGGGCTTTATGCCGATGCTTAAACGGAGTGCTGTTCCTTATCACTCCTACTTGTCCTGCCCACAGATGTCTTCCCGGCTGTGGTTTTCACTCAAAATTGAGCCACCTCCCCAAACCGCCCCCCCGCCCCATTTCCTAACCCTTGCAACGAGCAGTAGAACATGGAAGAAATAAGAAAAAATATATAAAGCTGTCACAGAGCGACGGTGGCAATCTAGCCCCTGCTCATCGCGCAGCAGAAGATGGTGTTGGTGAATTCCAGCCCAAAATGGCTTCTTCATACATTCTAAACCGAATCGAAAAATGCTGAGTGAATCAGCCAACTTGCATCCTAAGGGATTTGAGTTGGTGTCCTTTTTAGAAGTTGTGTTTATGGTGTTTTTAATCAATTTTTTTTTTTCCCCCCATCGCCAGAGCGACAGAATCGCAGGTAATATTTTGAGGCACACAAAAACTCTCAAGTGATTTTAAAATCATTTAAAGCACCCAAAGCTATACATTTAAACGCGAGCTTCGCTTCGTCAGACCAAATCTATCGGGTGAGAGACGGCTATGGTCGCCCCAGTGACCCGCGTTATAGTATGGAGTGGCGTGTCCATAAAGTATCTGTTCAACACATTTTAATTTCAGCAGATACCCACTGAGATCCCCCCCCAATAATTTCATAATCGACCCTTTCACATATCAAGAACCTTTAAAAATATTGTGGCCTCAGCTGAGAGTGAAGTGGAGAAATTTATATTTTCCCTGTATCTACTGGGACAGTGAGAGTAATAATGCTGAATACGGCCAAGGATAAGAGCCATAGAGCGAGGCTCCGGAACACACAAGCCAGCGCCAGGCCACATCTCAAACAGGGCCGCTCAGGCTGAGAATCATTCTTAAGTGTGTTTGTCTTTCGGTCAAATCGATCGATATTCCAATAGATCCTTTAATAAGTGAACTGAGAACTGTGATGACACAGGATTAACTGTAGGCTAGTATAAAGCTCTTTCATCAAATTTATTAAGACTCAGGAAAATTAACCCGCGTGAGTTTGTCCCTTTACTGATTCTTTACAATCGCATGTATTTATGCTAACGATATAACCTCGAATGATAAACTGTATAAGATGACATAAGTTAGCATAAATAGCTATTTAGCTGCTAGCATCTGAGCAGTTTCTGGATAAATTGCAAGGTTTTGAGCTCAACCAGTTCAGGGGGCTGTTTCCATCAAAGACCCCTCTTCCTCCTTTCTTCTACCGTGTCAGCATGGGCTCTGTCCGTATCGCTCTGGATCCATTTTAGTCGAATATCGAATGACTCTGTGACTGCAACGCGATACCGTTTAGAAACATTGCTGCATCTTTCAGGGGCAGATATCCTGCTTGCAGCAGGTTTTGGCGTGAAGCTGAAGGCACATCCTCAAATTAGAGAACAAATTGTCCGAGTTTGTCCAGCTCTTTGTGTTCTAATCTCCCGGCATGTGACCTGCTGTTTACATACCCAGCCCCAAACCCATTTCCATGCTTTGCCCTTGCTTTTATGTTAAATGTGGGCAATTCAGTATCTGTGTATGTTATTACACTGCTGTGCTTAGTCCACAGTTGGGTGCTGAAACCACCAAATATAATATTTGTGAATTTGCTTGCACAACTCCTTCTAGAGGACAATGTCTTGGATGGGTGATGCAACTTTTTAAAAAAGCTACAGTTATGCAACGAGTCTAGCTAGAGTCTCTGCCCAAGTGACCAGAATCTACTAACAGTAGATACTGGTCTTTGTATTTTCACACCTTGGCAAACCCTGTATTATTCTCATTGCGCATTAATCCTTAATTTTTATATAAGGGAGGGCTATTCCTGTCATGCATACTGTAGACTTTAGCTCATTATGCAACTATACTGTTTGGTTAGATGTGAGGCTTGCTATTTGTGACTGTTCTCCGAGCTGAACTTCTGCAAATGTCAGGATTGTAGCGTGCGTGCATCTCTCTGCAGGCCTGTGGAGTTGGAGGGATGAGGAAAAGACAGGAACCAGCCTCCGTGGAGGACAGAGACAAGCCCTACGTTTGTGACAGTGAGTGCCTCTGGGCCGGGAACAAACATCCCTATCTCTCTAGCTATTGTTGTCTTGAGAGGCCACTAAAAACTGGACAGATACCACATGCATTTCATACACACAGCCACATAAAGCAGAGGCTTAATATTCTGTGGTCGATAAATAAGTTGCGAGGCTTTTACTGAATAATCAGAAGGCAAGTTTAAAAATTTGGACGTTTCCATACAACTGGTCAGTGAAATTTATGCATAAAAATAAGTCTCATGTGATTATGAAATCCACATAAAAATACTTGTTCCATTCGAATGCCATTTAATTTGCTTTTTTTTTAATTTCAATTTTGTTCACCTCAAAATGGCTTTTTTTAAGCGATGCAGAATGTCCATTTGCTGAAGCATTAGGCTTCAGTCTGCTATTTCAGCAGATATAACCATCGGGTGCCTTTCTGCTTCTCTGTCTGTCTCTCTGCGCACTTTCACTCCCAGTCTGTGGGAAGCGCTATAAGAACCGGCCAGGCCTAAGCTACCATTACACTCACACTCACCTGGCGGACGAGGAAGGTGAAGAGGACTCGGAACGCCACACCCTGCCCTTCCAGCGTAAAAACAACCACAAGCGTAAGTGCCTCAAACTACGTTAACATCTCGCACTCCTGTGATACCCTCCACCCAACCCTTACACAGTGCTTAAGAGGCTCTCGACAAAATTTCATCTCTAAATCCCAGATTAATATCTGCCCTGATATGAGATAGACCCAGTCTATAGGCACTGACAGATCACATTATAAAAGAGTATTACTTACCAAATCGCTAATACGTCAACAATATATTTCCGTTTCCCATGAACTGTTTCTGAAAGCAGTAATTTAATTCTTATTCACACTTATTAGATATTCAGATGTGTTAGCTGGAGTAAGCTCCATGTCTGGCTGACGTGTGACGTGGTACTCTATTGGGGGAGTAACCTCGCCATCTTTGATATCCTGGTCGATAACGAAGGAGTTTATGGGAAGCCATGAGCACACTGCTCCATGGATACGCATGGGTAGGAAGCACGACGAGGCTCCCGGCCGGAAAACTCCTCATCTCCGAGCGTCCGTCTGTCGCGCCCGGGCACATTCTGGCCTTATTATTCAGTCGAGCCTGTGGTTTTCAATGTCTCTTTGTACTGTGGATGAAGAATCGCACTGTCTCGGTTATCCTGAAGTAGATTGAGCTGGGAGAGTGATAAGCTGTGTGTGTGTGTGTGTGTGCGCGCGCAGATGGAAAACAAGGATGCCTCTGATCCTCATTTGTTTGTTTACATGGACAGATGTGTGTGTCTATATTTATATAGATATATAAATAAATATATACAGTATACATTGAGAGAGAGATTCGTTGCACCACAAATATTAATAAAAAAACGTTAATAATGCAGTCTTGGCTGTACATTATTCATGTGTTATTAAGGAGGCAGAAAGACAGCAGTTACTGTCTAGACACCCCTCGCTCTGCAGTCTACGCCTGCTCCGCAGACCACTGCAAACGACTGAAGTGCAGCTTTCGATGGAATTCACTTTTTTTCTCTTCTCTTTTCATTTAATTTTTACTCCCCCCCTCCCTTCCCTTCCCTTCTCTCTCTCTCTCTCTCTCTCTCTCTCCCTCCCCCCCACACTCAGTTTTTTATTTGAAAAATGATGCATTATTCAACCAGAAGATGAGATTTTCTTCTTTCTCTCATTTTTTTGGTGCTATTTATCTATTTTCTCCCTCGTTTTTGCTATTAACTTATTTCTGTTGCTGAAATTGGATGGCGGCAGAAACGGGGAGGCGCATTAAAATTCATGGCTGTTCCTCTGGTTTTTCATACAGTGCAGGGTGGGGCGGGGGCTGTTTGCTTTAGAGGTTGTCTTTCTTGCATGCACCTGAAATTGGTTTTGCGGGGACAGTGGGGGTGGGGGGGGGCGCAGACCTGGATGGGCCACATTAAGGAGGCCTGACCGTGGATGCAGACGCTCCTTTATCTAGATGGACAGACAAGCAGTGGGTGAAAAGGGGTGGTGTGGGGGGGGTGCATACAGTCTAGGTCTGTGAAGGTCACTGGGTTTTGTTTTTTTTGTTTTTTCCTTTTCTTTCTTTTTCATTTTCATGCTATGCTGAATCAAGAGATCACTCCCAATCAGCCAGTCTCACTTGCTGTCCTTACACTCAGCCATGCAAATGTAAATTGTAAATTTGTGAAGATGTAAATTTAGCACCTTACGGTTTTAATATCGATGGGATGGTTTTTGGTTTTTAGCTTTTCTTTTTTGGTAATGTTATCCTGTTTTTACGAGCTGGACCCTTTTTGTGATAACTGGGGTCAGAAGGTGCAAAAGGAGCTATAAAGCGACGGAGACGTTTGTTTCCTAAATGAAATGCATTCGGACTCTTCCCGAGCTTTATGAGAACTGACCCATTTTATGGTATAAGCCTCCCATCAGGGCTTTAGAGAGAGCAGTCCAGACCTCGTTATGCTCTCCACATCATTTTTAAGGATCCCCATTCTGTCATGTGCTCCCCCCCACATCCGTGTTGTTCTGCCGGATCCCACCCGCCCATATTTGCCTTCCTAGGCCCTGATCAGGCGTGCGATGGCACCATTCGCCGCTCTGCTGTCACTGCCACTGCTGCTCGGCAACAAAGCAGGAAGAGAGATTGCTGTTGCCTAGCAATCACGTTGTCATGGCAATGAGCGAGCACACCCCCAACCCCCCCCCTCCTAAAGTGTATGTTGTTATGTACATTGAGCACAGAGGGGGAAGAGTGTTTGTTAGTGGGGGTTGGGGGAAGGGAGTGAGGGGCGCAGGGTGGGTACAAGGTTTTTTTTTGGGGGGGG
>JAODLC010000040.1:8681384-8711155 GCA_026781145.1 Hippopotamyrus pictus | reverse complement strand
ATTTCTAACCCATCATTACATGAGCTTTTTTTTCAGTGTAATGCAGGGAATGGACAGGGGATCATGCTTCCCTCCAAAGGAGCGAAAAGTATCATGTTGGTCTGTAAGAGGGATGAAAGAATCAGATATGCTAGGTTCGCTATAAAACAGTCCCTAATCGTATATAGCAGTGTTTTATGTCCCTAAATAACAATAAAAGAAAGACTACTTCATAAATGCTTTACTAAATATTTATTAGTATTGTATTAAAATTGTGTTTCCCAATGTGGTATTCAGGGGCGCGCAGAGAGTCCATGTTTTTGCTACCGGGAACTGGGAGGGGGCAAAAATGTGGACTGTCCCCGAGGACCGGGTTAGGGAAATATTGCTTTAGAATATTATCCCGACTTCACAGAGCCACCTGCTTGGATTCAGTCGTAATTTCGGTTCTTTCTGCCACGTGCTCTCCCGCTCAGCGTCCCCTTGCTCTAGGCGCCCTTTTTACAGTACAGTACAGTACAGTGAAATTCGTCTGAAGAAACGGCCGTCAGCCCCACCTCTCCACGTATAACTATCTACTCCCCTGGGATGCAAATATCCTCACTTCCCCCATCGACCCCCAACCCCACCCCCCCCCCACACACACACACACACACTCCTTGTGCAGACCCCAAACCACAACCCCCACCATAGACGTATGCCCCTCCTTTTTGGCTTAATTATCCTTATCCCACTGCCCCTTCTCCCCCAGTGTGAAAAGGGTGGATGGGGAGGTGGATGATGAAGACTCCCAGCCAATTACCACTTCTCCCAGACGGGCTCAGACTGCCCGGCATCGAGCCAATCAGAGAAGAGCTGTGCAGAGCTGGGCTGGAGGTGGTTGCCATGGCAATGGAGGCTGTTTGTGTGTCAAGGGATGCCACCGTGATGGATTACGGTAATGGACTTTGGAAGGTGGTGTGTGTGTGTGTGTGTGTGTGTGGGGGGGGGGGCACTGAATATCATAAATAAATACATTAGGAAATATATGAATAAATGTGAATTCATACTGTTTGGGAGGCTGACAGGAAATTCGGAAAATGAACAGCTTCTGTTCTCTGGTCTTTTCTGCTTAGGTGACAATGCCAACCTCTTTCAGATCGGCAACCTGCCCTTGAAGAAAAAAAAGCAGAATTTTTATCTGCCCCGAGGCACCAGGCTTTTTGTTTCCACTACTGTTCTAGTAACTGTGAACTGAGTCTGTAGCATCTGTAACCTTAGCGACAGGCGGTGACACTGTGACAGTGTGCATCTGTGACGGAAGCGTGGCCTCGTGTGGCTGCTGCACTCCTATCACTCTGCGGTCCCTGGGGTGTGGCTCCAATTTTAGATGCAGCCCCTTTACATTTCATGAAATTGAGTAATTTATCACACATTTACTAGGATGAGTCATGGCATCCGGCTGTTTCGCAGTCGCTGCCAATAAAACTGCATAGTAATGACACCTGACCCGCAGCTCCTTGGAAGTTCCCCGTCTCAGTCCGCGTACAAAGTCTCGGAAACGGGCTCCGGCCACGGCTGTGCTTGGTCCATACTTTGTAACCCACGCCGATTAGTTGGGATGTGGCTTTGAACTTCAGGTGGGATTTACACGCCTGCAAAATGAATGCCGTTTGGAGAAGAACGCGAAAATTTATTCACCGTGAAGGACTTGTGTCGAAATTGTGGAGTGATTTCAGACAAACCGGCTATGGGACTGTGCTTCCTGCGCGAGCTTTGTCGCTGTAGTATAAATTTTTATCACAGTTGTATTTTCAGACGGCTTGTTTTTCCATGAATATGAACCCTACAGCCGTTCCCTGTCAGGAAATGTGTGAAGCATTCCTCAAAGTGTGCAAGTTGCTCACATGCATGATTTGGTATATGTGCTGCTGAGGCGGACAGGACATGCATGATTTGATATTCCATTGTAAGATACATGCGAATAGAGTGGGGGGGGGGGGGGGGGGGGGTTTTTTAAAACACCCGAGGATTTTTGGTTGGTATGGTGACCTGTGGCTATACAGAGTAGTGCAGCAATGTTTTGTGGTTTCACAAAACCACCAACAATATTATCAAAATTCTGCTTGCATCACTATTGCACCAATGCTCTCTTAAAACATGGTAACCGTCAACGTATTAGAGAAACTCAGCCACGATCCACAACGGGTCCCAAACTCAGTCCACAGAGAGCTGTATATAGATGGTTTTCATTCCAATCCATTCTCATGGCCTAATTGTGCAATTAGTGGTTAATTATATATACTATTTATACCCACAAATTGCTCCAAGATCTCAGAAGTAAAATGTTGCATGTATTAGCTATGGGGGACAAAGAATTGCAATGATCAGATGTAGTTTTTTTTTTTCAATTTGAGAAGAAATGTATTACCAAATTGGTTGTGCTAATTGAGTAATTAAGTGGAGCGGTTTGAAAAATAACAAAATCCTTGTCAAATTTTTTTTTTCAGATAATAATTAGCTGTAAAACAGTATTATATTGTATATATGCGTTTAAATTGAACAAAATCCCTGCTCCGGTAATTTCATTATTAAGGTGGCGAGTGTCACATGCTGCCTAAGTCAGCTACATAAACTTCTAGACAACTGTTCCATCTAGTGGCTATTTTAGGAAATACATGCTGTCCTAATGTGTTTCTTTGACCAGGGTTTTCTAAGGTAACGGACTTACTGATTATAAACGCGTGTAGCAGTCCATCCAGCCATACATTTTCTATACCCGCTTGTCCAATGCAGAGTCGGACACTATCCTAGAAGCTGCAGGCACAAAGCAGGCAATGCGCATAGCGGTATAAAATGTAATTTTGGTGCGTTTTATATTTACGTTATTTCTTCAAAAGTACTGCATTTTAACAAATGTGAATTTTGTGATGTCTTCGAATTTTAAGTTAAAGGATAAAGAACACAGGAATCTAAAAACTTGGATATGTGTCATGCTGCGATATGCAAAACGGATATATTTTATGCTAATATAATTTACTATAAAAAAATTCCCTGCAAAGTATAGAATAAATATATTTAAATGAACACAAAAATACTAAAAATTTATATGTTTACTGAAACGCTGTCCCTCATTGGGGTAAAGAAGCCAAATCAAGTGTGAAAATATATGCACTGTTAGAAATGCCTCTGCACTGAAAACGGTCAGCTCGGCTTGGATGCAGGACACTGCGATTTTTCGTCTTGTTAAACTTTGTTTTTTTTTTTTTTTTTTTTTTTTTTTTTTTTTTAATAAAAAAAATTGCATCAGCAGTTTGTTTCTTAATCAATCTGTCAAGCTTTTCGTATAGCACAGTTTCTGAAACAGGTTATTGCAAAGTATTTTTACAGCAGAAGCAAAATCTAGCTTGATTTAGCAGAAAACACAGAAAGATACATTTCGGAAAAACTAGACATAATAGAGACGCTGATCCAGTAATCCATCCGTCTTCCATAACCATTTACCCAGTACAGGTCCTTGATAAGTCCGGTCACAGGAAGCACAGGGCACCGTCATCGGAATGCCTGTCATTTGCAGGTCACACCTCGTGCACACAAAGGGACATTTAGATAAGAAAATCCATCCATCTTCTAACCCAGCATTTCCCAATCCGGTCCTTGAGACCCACAGCCGGTCCAAGTTTTTGCTGCATCTGAGCTTCCTGGCAGACAGTACACTTGTCAGAACTTCCTCCTGGGAGCTGGGAGGAAGCAAAAACATGGACCGTCAGTGAATCCCCAAGGACCGGATTGGGAAACACTGTTCTAACCTCTAAGCCTGGTCTAGGTCAAAGGGGGGCCTAGAGCCGATCCCAGACAGCAAAGGACACAAGGCGGCAGTGCTGCTTATAAATGCATCAATCAGAGATCAGAAACACATTTATAAAAGGCAATGCTCTGGATCATTGATTATAATGACTAGGAGCTGGCAGTTCTGCTCCGGCGACGCAGACTAAGATATGAGCTAACGCTGAAGACTGGATGAGGCTAACACGTGCGTCTTTTCTCTGTTTAATGCCACAAATGAAAAGTCCAGGAGCTGCTAGTAGTCTGTAAGCACTGAAACAGGTGGCCCACAAGAGAGAGCAACAGAGGAGAGTACACAAAGATTCTCTGAGTAGTTTATTGATTCATTGTTTGATACAGATGTATAGATAGCAGAGTGCAACACATAATAACCCAACTAGGCTAAGATACAGCAGAACAATAGAAGGCTGATGAAATACGCAATCATGAGAGATGCACGGCAGGGCAAGCTAATAAAGCTTATTACAAGCTATATTGGAGAGATAGCTACCATTGCCTCAGATGCCTAGTATCTATGGTCTCAATCTTACAACTCAGATCCCATTGTTGTTGGATAATACACTATATGGACAAAAGTATTGGGACACCTGGCCAGTACATCTATAGGAACTTCCATGACATCCCATTCTAAATCCATATGGAGTTGGCCCCCCCTTTGCAGCTGTAACAGCTGCCACTCTTCTGGGAAGGCTTTCCACAGGATTTTTGAGTGTGTCTGTGGGAATTTTTGCCCATTCATCCAGAAGAGCATTTGTGAGGTCAGGCACTGATATTGGATGTGAAGGCCTGGCTCACAATCTCCATTCTACTTCATCCCAAAGGTGTCTTCTACACCAAACTCACCCAACCATGTCTTTATGGACCTTGCTTTGTGCACTGGGGCACAGTCATGCTGGAACAGAAAAGGGCCTTCCCCAAACTGTTCCCACAAAGTTGGAAACATAGAATTGTCCAAAATATCTTGGTATGTGGAAACATTAAGAGTTCCCTTCACTGGAACTAAGGGGCCCAACCCCTGAAAAACAAGCCCATACCATTATCCCTCCTCCCCTAAATTTTACAGCTGGCACAATGCAGTCAGGTAACGTTCTCCTGGCATCCGCCAAACCCAGACTCATCCATCAAACTGCCAGACAGAGAAGCCTGATTTGTCACGCCACAGAACACGTTTCCACTGCTCCAGAGTCCAGTGACAGTGTGGTTTATATTGCACTTCGTGAGGCTTGCATGCAGTTTTTGTGCTGGGGTTAATCCTAGTGGAAGTTTGGAACTCTGTAGTTATTGAGTCAACAGAGGGTTGGCAACTTTTACGCACTATGTGGCTTTACCATTTGGTGACCCTGCATGGTCTGAATTTCTGTTGTTCCTAAACGCTTTGCAATAATACCATTTACAGTTGACCGTAGAATATCTAACAAGGAAGATACTCAGGGAAGAACTGATTTACTCCAAAGGTGGCATCCTATGACAGCACCACGCTTGAATTCACCGAGCTCTTCAGAATGACCCATTCTTTCACAAATGTTTGTTAACCTGACTGCATGCCTAGATGGTTAATTTTATATTCCTGTGGCAATGGGTCTTTGTCCATATAATCTAAATAACTTCTGATGCTGGCACTAGCAGACTGAAGTTCCATGAACTTTTCTACGAACCTGAGAATTCAGGAACTTGACTGAAGGACTCAATAGTTCTTTTCTCAGTATTAAGGCCATGTGTCATTTATAAGGGTTTAGAGAACCCAAACATGTGGCCTGTAAGGATGTGGGTTATTAACAAACAGAACTATCTACTGGTTCCTGTAAGTATCGAAATGAATGGGAGCTGAGGCAACTCTGATAAACCGTTATACAGTAGGAACATTTCTGACCCGCTTTTTAAAGGCTAGTATGCCGTGCCACTTTGATTACATCCCCAACTAACCTTACATTGAT
This sequence comes from Hippopotamyrus pictus, assembly GCA_026781145.1. NCBI lineage: Eukaryota > Metazoa > Chordata > Actinopteri > Osteoglossiformes > Mormyridae > Hippopotamyrus > Hippopotamyrus pictus. The sequence goes on along the minus strand of JAODLC010000040.1, from coordinate 8,705,417 downwards.
CATTTTGGCTGTTTTCTCCAGACACAAGGCAGTAGGCAGATGGAGATACGGTGGGCAGCACCCAAATCTTGTCAGACTCAGTCATGCTTTCGCTCGCACAGATGTGGGCATGCAGTATACGTACAGAATATACCAAGCTGCATGGCATTCAACCATTCAGTTAAAATAAAAATTGGGGTATAAGGAAATCTAAAATTCTTGTTAATGGAATTTCATCTACACTTTATATTGCCACAAAAAACAACCCAGTGCCTGTTAGTTTTTGCTCTGTTGCTGTGTATTACAAATATGTCTGAATTAATATTCATTAGCTATACTTGGGATGGTGATGCAGTGTGTACAGTGGCTCTGTTGTTTGGCATCTCCGCCCTGCTCTGTATATGTGGTGTTTGCATGTTCTCTCTCCGCTTGTGTGGGTTTCTGCCTACTGTCCAAAAACATCTAGTAATGCCGGTGGGGGGGGGGGGTCATGTGCGCTGAGGTGGACTAGCATCCTGTCCAGGGTGTTTCCTGTCTTCTGTACAGATGTATGTGCCAGGGTTGTCTTAATCCCCTACTGGCTAAGTGGAGGTGGATGGACTGAGCTAAATGGATCTCTAGATCATGCTTTTTTGGTTTAATGGTTAATGAAACAGCACTGTGTGGTGGTGCAGTGGTCAGCACCGTGAGATGGCGCAGTGGTCAGCACTGTGTGGTGGTGCAGTGGTCAGCACCGTGAGATGGCACAGTGGTTAGCACCGTGAGATGGCGCAGTGGTCAGCACTGTGTAGTGGTGCAGTGGTCAGCACTGTGTGGTGGTGCAGTGGTCAGCACTGTGTGGTGGTGCAGTGGTCAGCACCATGAGATGGCGCAGTGGTCAGCACCGTGTGGTGGTGCAGTGGTCAGCACCGTGTGGTGGCGCAGTGGTCAGCACTGTGTAGTGGTGCAGTGGTCAGCACTGTGTGGTGGTGCAGTGGTCAGCACCGTGAGATGGCGCAGTGGTCAGCACCGTGTGGTGGCGCAATGGTCAGCACCGTGAGATGGCGCAGTGGTCAGCACTGTGTGGTGGTGCAGTGGTCATCACCGTGAGATGGCGCAGTGGTCAGCACCATGAGATGGTGCAGTGGTCAGCACCGTGAGATAGCGCAGTGGTCAGCACTATGTGGTGGTGCAGTGGTCAACACCGTGAGATGGTGCAGTGGTCAGCACTGTGTGGTGGTGCAGTGGTCAGCACCATGAGATGGCGCAGTGGTCAGCACTGTTGCCTCACACCTCTGGGACCAGCATTTGAGTCTTTGCCCTGAATCCGCGTGTAGAGTTTGCACGTTCTTCCTGTGTTTTCATGGGTTTTCCCCTACAATCCAAAAACATGCTAAGGTGACCTGGAGTTACCAAATTGCCCATTGGCTAGTGTGCATTATGATGGGTTTGTGCCCCATCCTGGGTTATTCCCTGCCTTGTGCCTGTAGCTTCCAGGACAGGCCCTGGACCCCCACAACCTTGTACTGTATATGAAAACTGGATGGTAAAAAAAAAACATTATTATTAATATTATTTCACTGCACCATATCATGATCTAAAGCAGGGCTCCTAGAGATCTACCATCCTGCAGAGCTTAGGTAAGGCCCTAATTTAACACACCCATTACAGATAATCAGGCCCTTCAGTAGTGTCTCAGTATGGGAGCGAGCTATGCTAATGTGCTACTGAAGGACCTGATTATCTGTATCAGGTGTGTCAAATTAGGGCTTCACCCAAGCTCTGCAGGGTGGTTGATTTCCTGGAGCAGGAATGAACAGCCCTGATCTAAAGAGACTTTCCAAGAGTCACAGTCACAGAGTACTCAACTGGTTGGTTGAAACAAAATCTTGGTCTGGATTTTTACTTTCTGGACCTGAACTATTCACCTACTGACAGTGAGTAATGGCAAATATGGATGGTTCAAGGATCTTTGCTCATCTCCAGAAAGTTGTGGATTTGAATCCTAGAACATAGTCCTTAACTCCATTTGCTGGCTAACCTTGTTCCCTGACCCCAAAATTAGTCTTTCACGAAGAGCAAGATTAGATATGCAAAATTTCTCCATGACTAAAGTAATGCCATTATATATGGACATTCTTCCTCTAGAGTGTAGACCAACAAAGAAAAATCAAACAGGATTTCCAAAAAAAAAAAAAAAAAAAAAAAATCGAGGAAGATCATCAAAAACCTGTAAGGTCTCTGTTTGCAGCAAATTTTTGTACCTCACCAGTATGAGAGAAACATGAACAGCACTGGGTATCGTATGAAGTCATCCAGTAAGAAACCTTTCCTTGAAAAAACACTTTTGATTGTCTTTCAGTAGGTGATGCAGGATGATCTTGAATATTTTAGAAGAATATCGTCTAGACAGATTAGTCTATAATTGATATTTTTGTTAACTACTTTTCAGCCTTTGGATAATTGGATAACATAAAATTGATGGAACCAAATTCTTCTTGGGGAGAAAATCAGGCCATCTGTCTGATCTTAAATTGTGCCAGAAACGGGTTCTGCAGCATGACAATGATCATTTCAGGAAATCTATCAAAGAATGGATTAAGAGGAAGAAATTGTTTTTGTTACCAAAAAATCCAGACAACAGCCAAACCGAGATGTTACGAGCGAGACAGCACAAAAATAGGAAGCAGGTAAACCAGATCTGTAGGTAAAAATGAACAAATATAAAAAAAGATGCGAGATTGATTAGTAACTATAAGGAATAGTGCAGTTATGGCTGTTAATGGATGCATCCCTGCTTAATTGCACGCAATGATATCTGCCCCTGCAACATGCGTTTTCTTTAATAAATACCATAGAACATGTTATTGCGCTGAGATGGACCAACATCCCATCCAAAATGTCAGCCTTGTGCCCTGTGCTGTTTGGGACAAGTTCCAGGACAAATAGTGAGCAGATGGATGGATGGATGTATTGGATGTTCTGTGTCACATTAGGTAGCACTGTTGCCATATAAGTTAGTGTTGGGGGTCCAAATCCTTTTCATTCCCTCTTTCTCTGAAGTTCACAAATCCTCCTTCTGCTAGATTTTTCCTTTGAAAATCCAGTTTGGTCCCGCACTCCAAAAACACGCAGGAGAATTGGCATTTTTAAATTGCCCGTAGGGTGTCTCCATGTGCCCCGTAATGAACTGGCATCACCTCCGCGGTGCACTATCTGGGAAGCGCTCCAGGTTCCCTTGCGACCCTCTACTGGAAAAGCGTTTGTATGATGGATGAATGGATGCATGATATATGACTGTTACTCTGTTACTCAAGCGAATATTACCGTTCTGATCACTCACTGAGATTTTTTTGTCAAAGACATGCGATCTTCATGCACTTTTAAGCAGCACTATATATGTATGTCATACAACTGAACAATCACACAGTAAGTTTGCCGGTGTAAATACCTATGCAGTTGAAATACTCTGCGACCTTGTGGTGGGGTTTCAGGTATGGGACAAAGAATGCGTCCGTTTCAATAACGTGCGAGAGCAGCGGCAAGCTTGGCGAGAACATGGAGGCCAAGACAACACAGCAGAGCCAGACACAGTGTGTGTGATATTCCAAATGCCTGAAGTGAGTTTACATTTCATTTGATGTTGATTGTGCACCACCACCGTATCTCAGAAAACCCATCGGTCCAAAAAAAGACACAGTAGTTAGGCAGCATGGTTTTATTTTTATGAAAAATAACCACTAAGTTTCTTTATTGTATTAGACGCCTTTATTATTTATTGTTTATTTTACTGGGTCTTATTTCCATTCCCAAAGTACATGAGTGAATCATATATTTCTCTCTCCACCTATTAAAAACATATTGGTAAAACATGAATGATATACCTTGCTTTTTCTGACTTTGCAAATGCATTACTTGCTCATCCTTAGAGCTCTCCATTCAAGCATAATTGACCATTGGGTGATCGCTCCAGACTGGGAGGGCAGCCAGATTTTGCTCAAGACTGGCGCTAATGGGCCAGCCCCAGGCTTTGAAGAAGGGTGCCAAGTTTTGGTTGACGGCTTTGGAAAAGGTCTTGGCGTACAGGTTCATTTTTCCATCTCTGTCATTAGGTACATTTTTCATGTTGTGATAGGCAGAGAAGACTTTCTTGAAGGCCTCCCAGCCGAACTTCTCCTGGAGCTGAGTGACAGCAGAAGAGAAGGTTGGTAAAATCACACGGCACAAGACAAGAGAGAAATTCTTCTGTCTAGGAGATTATAAAAAGAATTAACGATAACTTTCTGAGCAGTGTCTGAAAAGGGTATTCCTGACCAGAATTTAATTCTTCAGTGTCCTGTTCCAATCCATCACAAACTGCAAAATGTCTAGCTCTCATCAACCTACAGAATCTCTTTGAGTAAAACGCATAGCATCTTCCTCACTAGTACAGCACAACTTTCATGGGAGTTTCACTTACACAGGAATGTTCTGAAGGCAGAATGAAAAATGATTGGTTCAGAGAGATGACCAATTGGATTGTGGAGGAAGTGGGTCCAAGCAACTAGAGTAGGCAGACCAACCAATCATATGTCTTGGTCCTGCTTCCTCTATTTGTTTGGACACACCTCTGTCAAACAATCTGATTGGTTGTCTACAATCGATACCAAAGGCTTGCTAATAGGCTTTTCTGGGTTCAGGCTGTAGCTCAAGCGACCCATTTAAGGGCCACATCAGCCTAGGGCCCCCAGAGAAGTTAATCCACCCCTGTTTGGTACAGATCCGTTTCTCAGGCGCATTGAATCTCTTACCTGTATGTAGGTCTCCAGTGCCGTCCACATCTCCCACTTGCCAAATTGTTTCCCTTCCTTCACAAAATTCTGAAGCCTCTGCTTCCTATTGTTGGGATTGACAGCCTCGTGGGCCTTGGCCCGGGGAACACCCAGGACCTCCTCATGCACATAGATGGACCACAGGTTGCAGGTGCACTCGGTGGTATTAGGGGGAAATTCCCAAGCATTCCGCTGCTGGTTGTGGCCCAGCTCGTGGATTGCACCCCAAATGCCTGTCTCACGGGCCACCTTTGGTTGCAGGAGGCATTTCACAGAGTGGCCATGCAACATAATAGGGTAGCCTGCATGCATGAACCCTGGGGAATGGAAAGTAATGGGAGTTACCCACCATAGTAGCTCATTAGCTAGGATGAGGATCCAGCACCTGTTTGCGACACTGTTTCACAGTCAGAAAACAAAACTAAACAAATTTGTACCTTTGCTTGTCACTGAGGCTGTACCCTCAAGGGTCTGCCAATTGTACCCTTAGCTGTAGGTCCTTGTACCTTTTAAGATACCGAAATCGACTATGAGGAACATTTTTGTACTATCAGGGGTACATTAATGCTGCTTGTACCTTGAAGATGTTCCTCAGAGAACATTTACCTAAAGCTAGGGTACTATTGGCAGACTATTGAGGGTACAGCCCCAGTCACAAAAAAAAGTACAAACTGCAACTCTGGCCAGTGTGGAGATCGCCAATCGCTAACACAATGGTGGCGAAGAACAGACTTGCCACAAGATATCTGCACGTCGGCCACGAAGCGCTCCTTGCGGGGTAATTTGGCAGGGATGGAGGCCAGGTCAGCCACGCCTTTCATGATGCTGTTCCAGAGGACAGCCACCTCATCCGGCCTGTCCAAATCCCGCACCTCCTTGGATTTCATCGTCAGGATGATGTTGTCAAACTCCAGCTCTGCCCAGGGAGCGGGTGCAGCTCGCAGACCACCCACCCACTCTGCCACCGTGGTCTTTCCTGGTGGGAACGACAGGGATTCAGGGCTATATCTGATGCCCTATGTGCTCTATGCTGCCTGAGACAGACCCAGGGCTCCCTGTGATCCAGTCAAGGAAAAACAGCTGGACATAAAAATATAACAATATATATTAAAATATGCAAAACATATTGTAGAGGGCGGTGCAGTGGTTAGCACTGTTGCCACACACCCCTGGACCAGGGTTCGAGTCTCCACCATGGCTCCATGTGCGTGGAGTTTGCATGTTCTCCCTGTGTCATCATGGGGCTTCCTCTGGTTACTCTGGTTTCCCCTCACAGTCCAAAAACAAGCTGAGGTTAATTGGAGTTACCAAATTGCCCATAAGTATGAATGGTGTGTGAGTGTGCCCTGTGATGGGTCGGCGCCCCATCCTGGGTTGTTCCCTGCCTTGCAGCTGTAGCTTCAGGGATAAACTCCAGATACCCTCAACCCCGAAGTGGACAAGCCGATACAGAAAATGGATGGATGGATGGATGGATGGATGGATGGGAAAATACACTGTCACTTACAAACTGGTAATCATTACGAAAATGATTTGTCAAAGCTGAAGTTGGTTCGGTGGCCATGCATTTTAATGTCTTGAAAAATGAAGCTAACTTAGATCACAGCTCGAATGTGGCTGCAAAAGGTTTCGTGTTTGCAGCACTTTGCCACAAAAGCACCCTTCTTTGGGAAAATACTGCCCTTACTACGTCATCTTAAAATGGAGCATCTAAAACTGAGAGACGTGTTACAGAAGCTGTTTTAATGACACAAAATATGCAGAATTTAACGCTCAGAGTAGACAGCACCTAGTAACAGGAGTGTTGTGTCACATACCTCCAGCCGGATCACAAAAATACTTTACGATCAAGGGACCGAGTCAATGATAACCAACATCTTCCAGTTGTTTAACCTACAATCATCCACCATCCATGAATCTTTCATAGCTGCTTAGCCAATGGAGGCCCAAAGAAAATCTGACGCCTTTCTGAGGTTGCACAAGACAGCAGGCCCTTACCAGATCCCCCTAGAGGACCACTTTGAATGAGATGCCAGTCTATTGCAGACAAAACACTCACACACAACCCATGCTATGGGAAATTTTGCGGTACCAATTAACCAAATACTGCATTTTTAGATCTGGGAGGGCAAACCTCATTAAAAATCTGCACGAACACATGAAGAACATGCAAACCCCATGACATGTGATTCCAAAACATATATAAGAGATTGGCTCCAATATCTCACTGTACTTTTATGCTACGAGGTATTATCTGGTCTATAGATGATGTGTCATTGATCTTCCAGGGTGTCCCCATCGGGGGGGTTAGGGGGGCATTGTTACCCGATTTGTAGTAGGGGGCAAGGATGGCCCATTGTGCGTGGATTTCAAAATCCCCCACTGTGCTGTTCGGCGGTGCCACCAAGTAAAGTAGTCCGCCCCAGAGGTTTGACACCAGGATCATCTCTTTGTCGATGGGGAAGCGCTTGTGTACCACAGGTGCCCTCTTCAGTTCCTCCGCATTGCCAAGGTTATCTGTCTGGCAACCGATCTGGAACTAAGGAGGGGACGAGTCACACCAAGGTTAGTATGGGACAGACCAACGACCGCGATATGAAACCAAACCAAATACCATGTGCAGCAGTTATTCGGAGTGCATGCTCTCAGAGATGTGAGTCTCTGCGGGGAGAAGTAGTGGGCGTGTCAGAAGGTGGGCGTGTCAGAAGGTGACACGTGTAATACAGCAGGCATGCCAAAAGGTTATTTCTACTGGCAGAAAATGCTGAGACCAGACATTTACCAGACATATAGGTCAGGCAATGACTATGATCAACAGATATCTATAATAAAACGCCCGTTTCGTATTTGTTCATATAGTGTTAGACATTTACTATGCTTCTTCAAACTTATCACCATACTTCCAGAAAGTGAAAAGGAAATCATGGGTGTGGTTCCAACCAATTCATCACACTCTCATCCTGTTAACATGCCCCCCCCTTTGACACACCTACTAGTCTTTTGACACACCCACAAAAACATAAACATGCCCACTAACCACTAAACACTACCCAACATGCTCACTAATCCAGCCAGCAGAGACCTACAGTATACTTGTGTTCAGAGGTGGAGATTTCAGGTTCAGAGAGTACACATCCAGATCTAGATTTTGTTTCAACCAACCAGTTGAGTATAAAGAGTCATAGAGTACTCAACTGGTTGGTTGAAACAAAATCTAGGTCTGGATTTGTACTCTTTGGACCTGTATTCTCCACCTCTGCTTGTGTTCTCAGGCAAGTTAGATGACAAGCATTTACCTTCCAACCCTTCCCAACAATCATCGAAGGAACTGCGATATACGTTCTCATTCCCGGTGAGAGGTACAGGCCGGTGCTTTTCCATTCTTCATGGCCTGAAGATGAATGTGATACATATTCTGGGTTAATGTAACAAACTACAGTGGATCTGAAGTTACTATGTATACATAATATTTCATAGATTTACATGTTTAGTTAATGAATCTTAGGGATTGGGTGAAAAATCACCTGCGGTGTTTCCATTGATAAATGCTTTGGCGTTGGAAACAACAGGCAGCTGGCTCTTCTGTCTGACAATATGGGGCACAATTTCATCCGGATTGGGCAACGCCTCATACAGCTGGCTGCCGACATTGAGGAGCAAATGCTCTTTGGGATCCTTGACGGGGCGGTTCTTGCCAACTTGGGGCACTCCGCCTTGCTTCACCACGTTGGTGAGCACGGATACGATGGAGGAGTAGGAGTGGCAGTCGTGAGCCTTCATGCGCAGGTAGGCGCTGCAGTCTTGACCCAGGTGCTTCAGCGAATCCTGTTCATGCTGCTTCAGAGGCTCCCCACACATCACATGGCCTGCAAACCGCCGCAACATGGGTCGGAAATGGTAGACTTCCGAGTAGGCCGTCTCAGGCTTCAGGGCCTTGTAATTGCCCGAGTTCACTGTGCTTCCCAAGATGCTGATACCCATTTTATTTAAGATGCGGTTGCCCGGGTAAGCAGTCAACACTTTGTGGTTGCCGTGGTTCTGAGCCCAGCCCCATGCATGGCCAGCAATAAGGAGACCTTTTCCTTCAGCCACAAACCCCTGAATCCTCGTGCAGTGTTCGTCGCTATAGGAGTTGCAGACGTACACGCTGAGGTCCTCCCTGAAGTTGGTGCGCTCACAGTGCAGGCCAGACTGGGTCAGCAGGGACTGGGCAGCACCCAAGTTGGGATGGACACCCACGCACCCGTTGCGGCCCTCGTCCAGCCAGCGCACCGCGTTGCATAGGAAGCGGGACAGCTCAGCCCGGCCCAGATAGCCCTCGTGGGTGCCCACGATTACACGGCCCTGTCCGTAATAAGCTCCAGCAAAAAAGGCCCTCTTGTCACCAGTAGTGGCGATGGGGAAGGCCAACGGACCATGCACCAGGATCTCAGAAGGCAGTGCTCCACCGCTTATATCGAACTCAGAGACCCCGTCCAGCAGGAATTTGTAGTCATCCTTGAAGTCCTTGCCTATCCTAGGATGGAATTGTACAACCTCAATGAAATTAAGTCTAATTACAGGTACAGAAATGTATGTAGAGAAGTTAGGGCTGTGCCTCAAATCACCACAGAGGTCCATCCCCCCATTAAAAACCCGCCGGCCCCAGCACTTACGACACTGCCAGCCAGCTGGAGGGAATCTCCTTAGGCACTGGGAACATGCCCAGCTTGCCCTTATGCTCCGAGAAGTAGATCCCAGCCACGCTGCACACCTTGTTTCCAGGGAAATCTCTAAGGGCATTCCGGCCTGGGTTCTTCCGGGCCCAGTCCCAGGCCTGCCCAGCCACAAGCAGGCTTCCTCCGCCCTTCAGATAACTCACCAGCTCCTTCTCTGAGCCAGCAATGCTGTAGGCATCTGTGACGTAGATCCCCATCTTTTTCTGGAAATTGCCCACCTCATTAGGGCAACTAAGGCTTTGGGCAAATGAGGTACAAGCCGGGTGGATGCCCAAAGTGGGGTTACTGGGAGATTTCAGCCATGCCAGGACATTATGCACCACGGAGGGGAAGGCAGTGAGGTATTCCTCATGGCCCAGCACCACAAGGCGCCCCATTCCATAACTGGAAGCAGCCATTAGGACCTGGCCCACGTGGTTCATGGCCAGAGGAAAAGCTTCATCGCCAATTAGCACCAGATCGCTGGGCACTGCCTTTCCTTGGAAGTCCAGCTCCTTTATGCCTCCCATCAGCGCATTGTATGCTTTCACACGGGCCATGCTGCTCCGAACTGGCGAGTGGACGATGCCAACACTAAGTGCGTCTCGTTACAGGAGAATCCTGTGGAATGAAACCGCTACGTCATATAAATGTACAAATACCAAGAGTGAAGCGGTAGGCAGTAATACAAGATAAGATGCAAGATTAAGCGGCGCAATCTGCATCCACGAAATGCACCATTATTTTGTCATTTGAAGTCTTCACATCAGTGTGCTAAGAAAGTATACCAATAGGGGGCAGTGTCACTCAGCAGGTTAGTGCGCTATGCCTGTAACTGGAAGGTCACAGATTCCAATAACAGGGTTAGCAGAGTGATGTCACCGTTGGGCCCCTGAGTGAGGCCCTTAATCCCCAACTGTTCCAGGGACCGTCTGACCCCGCTTTCTCAGTTGTATATCGCTTTGGAAAAAAGAATAAAAATGTAAAAGAAAGAAAGCTCATTTTAACTCTAGTCTGTTCAGAGTGTAATGCACTTGAGTGTATGAAAAAACAGGCTGAATGTGTGCAAGTCAGGTGTGGCGCAATGCTTAAGCCCTCAGTCACCTTCAGAACAAACAGAACGGGGATCCCTTGGACGTAGTGAGTGCCGAGTAAAGCACTATAAGACAGGAGAGCAGCAGACAGAACTCATCACGGAGAGGACTGAGGGTGAGTCACAGAGGAGGTGTGGAGCAAAGGGTGGGGACCTGCAGAGCTTGAAACAACATTGAACTTCCTGCATTTAAACTACAGGCATGTGAAAAGCTAAGAACCGGTTCCTGATGCTACTGGGTGTGTTCCGGTAATTGCAATTATGTACATACAAGAACGTCCTCGCCTACCCTGCAAAAGCAAAATCTTTCACATGGTTTACTTTCACCCCACAAGGAATTAGTGTGGAATATAATAAAATAAATTCTGCGCTATTGTACTATTTACAAATGGTATGATTCATAACTTCCAACATAACCAGAATTCTATTCCAGCTTGTATTTTTTAGGCTCTCCTGTTTCAAATGTTATCTGTACCACTGCACTAAGAAAGCTAAGGTCAGTCACCTTATATGAATGTAAAGCACTGAGCTGCAAAAGCAGCATCCCACCCTGTATTCTAATCGGGAATATCTGCATATCCTGTTTTTCTTCTATATCCTGTTTGATTGTACACCCCTTCCAAACAAGGAGTGGTATAAGGGTGTGGCAGTGAGCCAAAATATTTGTGCTCAGTGGCATTATGATGCGACCTGTCTTCACTTGGTAAGAGAGCTGGTACAAGTGATTCACCTGCTTACAAACAAACAAAAATAATATTTTAAAAATCCACAAGACTGTAACTTATACCCAGAGATTTAAATAAAATGTACAGGGTTACAAATGAGATATGTTACTTAAGTTTGTCTTTAAGTCAAATTTGTAGCCAAGTCAGAAAAATAATAATGAAGTATATAATAATGATGATTATACAGTAATAATAAAAGTAACTGTATATGGTGTTATACTGCATCTCGAGCCGACGGACGGCTAAAACTACAAATGTTTTTACGAGCATCACAAAGTAGTGTGTGCGTTCATTATTATGAACCATTGAATTAAACCTGAATTTTTAATATAATAGGCTTTATGGCGGTCTGTTCATAAGTATGAGTTGTCAATAAGTCGGACGTTCTTAATCTGGAGACTGCCTTATTTAATATACATATTTAATTACTTTTACGTATTTTGAAATTTGTATTTTGCTGGATGAAAAAAAACAAATGTAATTTGTAACAAAATAAGAGCTTAAGAACATAAGAAATTTACAGATGAGAGGAGGCCTTTCAGCCCATCAAGCTCGTTTGGGGAGAACTTAACTAATAGCTCAGAGTTGTTAAAATCTTATCTAGCTCTTATTTAAAGGAACCCAGGGTTTTAGCTTGCAGTACAATAACAGGAAGACAATTCTAACTCTAACTACATGCTGTGTAAAGAAGTACTTTCTCAAATCCAGTTTAAAATGTTCTCAAAATACTTTGAGATACTGTATGTTATGTATTTAAAATGCATAACAGAATATGTCATTTGATTTTATTTATTTTCTCACATTTTAAGAACCTTCATCTCCAAGCTTACAGACTTTAAAATATTGTCTATCACTGTCTTTTGGTTAAATGCAAATAAATCACACGACAAACTGTTGGGCCCAGTTTACTCATTGTAAACTTCATTTTCCGATGACCAGTAAGCCAAGGAAAGAAGATTCTTTGATGCTCAGTGCAAATTACCTTAAGGTAAAGTATGTAATGAAATTACTATCAGATATGTCATTATAAGGACAGAAAAATAGGGCAATAAGCAAACAGCAGTGCTGTGCTCAACACCTTGTGAATGAACTTGCTAGCCTACTTGTGGCGTTCTAGTTAATTCCAACAGGCAGCTCAGGCGACGGCATCTTGGGGTTGGTCATGTATGGAAGCCTTCATTAGCGATACGTCAGGCTAGCTACTTCTGTTCCTAAGGACAATTTTAATTTCTATTAGCTAGACGTAGCTGTTTTATCGTCACTGAGCATGTGAAAGGGAGGACCGACTGGTGAACTAGATGTTGACTATTATATGCATCACAGCCGCTGGTTACAGCTTTTTTGAACATACATCTAAAAATGTTTATTCCTCGATATCTCTTCGGCACCCTACTGTAAAACAAAGCGGGAAATTCACATATTATGATAACTAATTTCAGAAAGTGTTGGTGCGCCTCCTCGCACGTGCACACGCACACACCAGCACCCCGTCAGCCACCCCCACTAATCTTGGGGGAAACACTGGGTATAAATTAAGGGTGTTGCGGTTCTGAAACTGAGACCAGAACCAGCATACGAGATCATGAACATCTGTATCGCGGCTCGATCTCCTGGATTCCCCCAAGCTGTTGCAGCAGATGCAGCCTGTCGATCTCACAGTACGTTACTAATGTCACAAAAGTCAATTTCAAATAACAAATTACTTGTATATTTTAATTAAAAACATTTGCTCACACCAGTATTTTTTATTTTGTTATGTTTGATGAGAAAGTATTTGTAATTTGTAACAAAATACTGTTTGATGCATTTGTGCACATCTCTGCCTATAGGCTACCTATCAAAGACACACAATTGCTTTTTGTCAAGCAATTGTTTTGAACCATTCAGACTTTTTATCCAGATCTACATATAATCAGCATTTTAACACATTTTTTTCACCAAAAATCAAACTATACTTTTCATCTGATTTGTAAATAGAAAAAGATGCTGATTCTTAGTCAAGTTAATATTGCATTTTTGATCAAAATGAGTGCAACACTATATTTCTAAAAAATAAATCAACAAATAATATAAAAGAGCACCATTTCCATTTGACACACAATAAGCGAATAAAACAAGCCAAATATGCATACAAAAACTTACCCCAAATTGTATATTTCCACAACTGTAGAACAGGTGAGCACAAGTTGAAAGAAAATACATATATATACACACACCTCTTAGGGACCTTACATGACATCATAAACCTGTTTTTCCTGTTAGGGAATTCTGTACACAACTTGGCTCACAAACACTTTATTTCATACATACAAACATTTTACTAAATCTTTAGTTGCCTCAATCAGACCCTGTACACACTACATACACAGCTATACACTCTTTCAGTTTGATTTTTCTTTTCTTATTTGACATTTTATATTTAATCTAATCCAAACATTCATATGAACTGATTTCATTGAGTCTATGAAATAATTAAATGTTTTATATCTCTGGACATAACAACAGCAATACTTCTCTGGCACCATAACTTTGAAAGGTTGATGAGGGCGTGGATTTTAAACGAGTTTTTTAATGAGTAAATTAGCTTTCTTTGTTCTGAAAAGGACTGAGCATAAAGAAAACATTAACAAGCAGAGCCAAAAATAAATCAAACACTGAAAACAGTGATGCCATTTTCATGGATATTACTCTTGTTTATCTACAAACTGCTTTGCCTATGTTCACATTAAGCCCCGAATAAATAAATAATTCCAAAGTTTTTGCTTTTTGGGGGGTTATACAGTATCTTCCTCAACCATTCAAATTGGTATATTAAATGGTCATGTGAATTATATATTGTTTGTCATAAAGCCCTTGATATGGTGAAACAGTTGCTCAAAGGAGTAGAATGTAAGCTTTTCTCCATATACTGCCTTGCTCTGCATGGAAAACCAGGCAGCTATTATACAACAATAAATACCAACACGCAAACTGAGCTACAGACAAAGGGAAAGCATCTTCTACAATCATACTGCTTCTTTACACCCTTTTTTACAAGCTGAAAGCCTAATAAACAAGATGCAACATTGTTTCCAAAGCCAAACAGAACGGCTTTGATAGCAAATCACCTGCAATTAAACTTCTTTCTACAGCATAGCATTTAGCTGCATAGTTGTGCAGTCTAATTCTATCTAAAATGGTTCCATTTTTTTTATTAGGCCTATGCTATTTAAATTATACCTAATTTACAATGGCCTCAGGATTCTGAGATTCTGTGCCAGTGACGGATGTAAAATGTTAGCTAGCTGGCATGTACGCTTGTCAGACGTGGAGTAAAACAAAGAATGTTTACATACTGCAGGGCCGACCTTAAAGGAACAGAATCAGGAAAACTTTAAGGGGTCCAAGAAGTTTGGTTGCAGGTGATTTGCTTTCAAAGGCGTTTTGTTTGGCATCCGAAACAATGTTGCTTCTTGTTTATCAGGTCTGAAGCTCGTAAAAAGGGGAAGCTGCATGACTATTGAAAATGCTTTGCTTTTTCTTCTGCTCAGCTTGCGTGCCAGTTGGTATTTATTGTGTCAGCATGGATAATGGCATCTTTCGTTTAGAGAAGGGTGGGAATATCGAGAGAATTTTTCAGGGGCCCGGCCAGGTCTTTGTGCAGTCCTATTTACAAAATGAACCTAGCAAAACATCCAGCATAGCTACAAAATCCTGGCACAAACAAAACAGATTTGCACATATTTATACATTAACAAGTGAAAGTTTTTTTTTTTTTTTTTAAAGAAATTTCAATACATATGTGGAAAGACGAACTCACGGTGTTCTAAAAACACAGAAGTCCTTTGCGAATAAGAACCATGGCTGTTTTGTACATTCTCAGATCTCATCATTACACAGGAAGGCATGTCCAAATATAAATAGGGTTTAGAAACCGTAGATTTGTTTATATGATCATACAATGGCTGTACACTAATTAAACTCAAGACCGATCCTGAAACACCACCACCTTGAAGCCGTTCTGAGAATTTATGCAAGTCATATTTATTAAGTTAAGTAACGTCCTATATTGTTTTTTCGGAGTGATGGATGACATATTTCCACATTCTACATCCAAGGGAAACGGATAACCACCACCTGTACGAATTCTAAAACACCTTTTTAACTTGCAGAGAGAAAGAAATTACAATAAAGTCAATAGAAACAAGCTTTATTTTATTTTTTCTAGCTTGTTTTTCTTTTTTAAGGGTGGGAATAACTTTGAGGCTATCGTGAACAAAATCATGTTAGAATGCTAAGTTACCGTAACTTTTACATTTGACAGCGGCTTAGCTAATAGCTACGTGTTACTGTACATGGAAAAAAACTCCTGGTCCAAGTGTTTCGAGCTATCAAACCCCATACTACTTACATTCAACTGCGTTTCCTTGGGTGATCTGTTTGCAGATGATTACCTCGTATTCCTGACTAAGTACGCCGTAGTGGAAGTAAATGGCGTAGTTCGTGGATATAGTAGGGTCATTATACTTTTCAAAACTGATCCGAGATCAGCTATACAATTTCGCACATAATGATGACGGCTGGGAGTGAAGTTAGCAGCATGACACCAAATCAGTCACTACAGCAGGAAATCTATACCATATATCTTATGCTGATTTAGTAAAACAAAGTTCACGACGCATATGAGAATGTCGAGTTTATGTGAAGCCAGTTCAAGTGAAACGTAATGATACACGCCTATATATAACGTTACAATATAATTATTTCGTGTTCTTCAAATATAATTTTTGAAGTAGCCTACATTTGTTTGTACTCATGTCTTAAAGTTCTACATTTAGCAAAGATGCGGATACGGTAGTAGTTTTCAGCTGCAATATTAGCCCATAAATATTCGACCAAAAATCCATGATTATTAGGCTAGTACTCATGAAATTCACGCCAAGAAAATCATAACATTAAACATATATTTATCTTCATACGCAATGAAGGCGCTTGCTGAACACACATTGTTCCACAGAAAGGGAAATTCTACGGAGGAGGGTTGTTTTATGCTTTTTAGCATATTTATCATTAGATACATATATTTATTTTCTATTTTTAAAATACAGTAGTAGGTGTGTTGCAGAACAAAGAACACCAACAAATACCATTGTTTTTTCGTTTCGGGGTAGAGCAAGCCGTTTAATTATTAAATTTCCCAGCAGATGGGGCAATTCAGAGGCATAGGGCGTTGTAATAGATTTTTCTGAAAATAAATAGCCTAGGTAACTATATTAACGCTACGTAGTGTTTGAGCCAAAAATCAGTATTGACTGACTTCACAGGCCCCTCTTTATGGAGAAAATAATTAAAGTTAAAAAGAAGTAAGGGAACAAAAATACATTGTCAAGTAAAAAGAAGTATAAAACAAAAGGTATAAGAAATGTATATGGTAGTTTTAATTTTCCAAATATGGAATCCATTATCTTAATTTTTATGCATTTATATATTGTATGTTTATTTTTTGCATATAACCACGTTTATTATTTATAGACGTTGTGGTATTCATTTCATATACAGGTACGTGTACATTAGAAAAAAACTGAATGACTGTGAAAGAGTTTGGACTGAAAATGAAAACCAGCTTTGAGGAATGTATAATAACTTTTTTTATTAAACTATACAGAAGATTAAGCAAGCCCAATATTCCATTAAACAATATTTAAACAATAATCACCATATTTGGTTAGAGAATGAGAAAACAAGCAGCTCAGTATTTCCAAACACAGAATGTGCCTGTACTTGTGAAATTGTCTGTAAAATATCAACAATGGGGAATAATTCCTTTCTAAGATAATAATGGACTTATTAATTTTTTTAATTGATAAATGTAACTATTTTAAAGCATCGTATGAAAGAAAAGTTAAAATCTGCTGTGACATTAGGTAAAATTTAGTAAAATAGTACTCACAAAACCTGAAAAGAAAAAGGGTTATCAAACATAATTGTAACCTAGCAAAATATGTGTTTTATTCAAGATTCTAATATTTTGTTATATCCACATATGGAGGGAGATGAAATTAGTTTAGTCCTGCATCAGGGTTCAGAGGTGGCCAGTCTTATCCTGAAAGGGCCGCTGTGTGTGCGGGTTTTTGCTGCAACTCAATAATTATATTACTAATTAGAGGACCAATTGGCTGAAGAGTGCTCACACCTGGGTTTGAACAGTTGACCTAAATGTTATCCCAGAAATCTGCATACTGGCCCTTTGCACATAAGATTGGCCGTCACTGTCCTACATCAATTACCAGTCCCTGATGTTGATTACAGTACCTCCCAGCATTCCCAGTCTGATTGGCTTGTCACTAGGGTACTGATCATATTTAGACATAATTACTTTATCATATGAAACTGTGAAATAATGAGAACATGGCTTGGACCCATTAGAGACCCAATTATCTAATGCATTGTCACTTTAAAACATGATAGACTTAATTTAGGACTTGCAAAAAAAAATAAATGAATTCCACTTTATATGATTACATCAGGGATGCCTGAACAGAATTTGTGTCAGTCTGTGTAACTGCAGCATTCTCACATTAATAATTATCTTTAAGCAAATTCCTGTATCTCAGAGAGAGAGAGAGATGTAGGTTTTTAACCACAGATTTTCAATTATCTCTTGTTTTTGCCTATTAGTAATAAATGCATGGAGATACAAATTTTGGTGATTTTAGAGCAAAAGACACCTAGTGTGGGTTATAAAATCTAATTTTTCATGTCACTGAATGCTGGTTTTATTTTTCATGAATTCTTTTTCTTGGGAAAAAATAGATGGGAAACACCAAAAAGAATAAAAAAAAGAATAGGGGGGTAGGACCTGAGGGGGGGGGATGGGGGAAGCACTATATAGCAAACTGTGTTCTACGTCACTGCATTAGGTGACTAGACTCCAGTGACTGTGAGCATACACCCGTTATAGCAGTGGGGTGATGTTGGCATGCGTGCAAGGGAACAATAATCAATACAATAGGACCTGGATTTCAGTACATGCCAAGCAATGTGATGTTGTTATGATAAACACAGGTGTTGATGGATTAGCCATAAGACATGTTACAATAAGTCTTGTTATATTAGGTTAATCGATTTAATTTGCGTGGTCATCCTAAAGAATTTGCGATAAAAAACCAGATAATTCATCGCAAGCCGCACTGTACTTTTTCCATTTAATGAATGTTTATGGCGCGTCTCCCTGATTACTTTTCTTTTATTGTAGCCCGTTCATCAAGACAGACAAGATTTATTTTCAACATCACAAGTCTTTCCAATTCACTGGTATACTTAGCCGTATACGCGAACTAGATTGTTGTTTAATCACATAGTATTCAGTTAGTTAGTCTACCTAAGAGAGCTATAATGTTTAACTTAAAGAAAATCGGATATATAGCGTGTCACTTGAGGGTCTTCTACTTTATCGGGGATTAAAGCTCTGTACGTACTTCAGTTTAAAGCAAGCAGAAAACATCCATCAAGCAAGAATCCATCTTACATCTTTCTGTGATGCTTTTATCCATCAACAAGGCACACCCTGTAATATGTCCATAATGGACTAGCTGTGATCCAAATCTAATAAATAATCTACATATGTCCTCACCACCACACTCCACATAAACAGAATTATGAATGAACCTGATATTTTATTATCTTCGGTTGCAGATTTGAGCAGCTCAGTTTTAATTAAATGTATTTGAATATTCTCATTAATGGTGTAAACCATGCAGTGGAGCCCAACCTTCGATCACTAAAGACATTTTAGCCGATCGCGATGCATCTTCCATTCTTCCCAGTTATAATACTGTCGTACTTTCTTTAAATAAGTAGCCCTCACTGTAAAAAAATTTGGACACTGGTATAAACACTAAGACGCTGATGCTAACAATGTAGTGTGCATTATGCACGTTAATATTTAACAGAAAGACGTACAGACAAAACATTCATCATATAAGTTATATTGACCGGAAAACCATGGATTGTTGTCTTGTAAGAGATAAGCAAGTCTTTTCCGACTATCATTGATAATGAATTATTTACATCATTACATTATTTACAGGTTGTCACATACCATTTTGTAATAAAGTACATATATTGTGGTAACTTGGCATTTAAGTATAGCTGTTAATGTGTGCTTTAAAAATATAACCTAAAATTAACAAACGTTGTGTAAACTTATGCGTAAAAGAGTAAAAACACCCGACGGTTTGTAATACAACAAATGTGTGTTTTATTACAAAGTTTATAAAGTGAAATAATGTTTTATTAGCAAATAGCCTACACTATCTTTGACACTCAATGCCTTACGTCGGAACCAAAATTTCGAGGTCTCAGATATCACAGGGAATTGTTTCCGTGACGTACCTAATACGGTGAGTAAACGTATTTTTAAATAGTTGGATAAAAACAACGTAAATTTGTTTGGAAATGTGATCGAATGTGAAGTCAAATATCGGATCCGACTGTACTGTTACATATTTGGCTGATAATATTGTTAAACATGTTGGTAGAATTAGCATTTCTTGAAAAAGCAAATATAGTTACTATTTCACGAAATTAATGACTTTTGTATTTAACATTTGGTTGGAAATAGAAGGGTTACAGGTGTGTTATAAAAAGATTATATATACGTATTATATGACAGTATTTGTTAGCCAGATTGTCGCTTTATCTTTCAAGCTATAGGTAGCTTATTTTGTTGGATTTTCTTAGTATTCGGCGTATTCGTCACGCAGAAAACTAGGTTAGAAGCGTGGTTATTCGATATGAATATTAAACTTAAAAACAGTCATTCTCAAGTCGAAGGTTTAATTTGCATTGTTGAGAAACGGTGCATAAACCACACTTGTGACGAAATACTACATATCCTCAAAAGGTAACTTGTAATAATTAGTTGGCACTTTAGTTTATAAGCAGATTCGGAGTATTACGTAATAACAGTAAAATAAGCCTAATCAACAGATAAAAAAAACCCGTAACCCCAGCTATGTGTGTGCAAAGCATGAATATTCTCCCAGTGTTCATCAGTTTTTTTCTGAAGGCATGAAAGAGGTACTGGTAACCCTACATTACCATATACGTATTAGTCTGGGTACCTGCTGGTGGACTGGTATGGTGTTCAATTTCCATGCCTTCTCTGGTAGCTCTGGATCATCGCAATTGTGCAAAGTGTGAGAATTTAGACAGCTGCAGGGTAAAGAACAGATCAAGTTAATTTAAAACAGCCTAGAAATTGAACTGGCGTTGTTTAGTCAGAGTTGTTTGTTTTTGAACAAGCTGTTATCAGGTGGAATGAGATGAAGACAAGAAGATCAAAGACAGGGAATGACTTTCAATGGAGTAGACAGGGACTAAGGGCAATGTATATAGTTCAAAGTGAGAAGCACTGAGGATAGAGAAATAACAGACCAAGAACTGTAATGTATATGAAAGAAAATCCCTGACAATAATTCAGGGATAAACAAGAATTCACACAGTGCAGGTCTTTATTTAATCTCTTGCAATATTTGTCCTATTAGGTCAAATTACGTAATTATTGTTTGTGTTTGATTCACCACCAAAATGTAAAAATGTATTTCCAGCTTTCACAAGTATCTCACAGTGTACTGGAATCTGGTCTGTCCCCTTTTAGATGCAGTGCATGCTGGTTAGTGAGTCAGGAGCCAGTGTGCCGCTGGCTGATGGACGGGCGTTAATCTTAGGCCGGGGCCTGGATTCCAGGGTGTCCGACAAGAAGTGCTCAAGACACCAGGGTGAGTCTGTGCTGTGATTGTGGGCCCGAGGCTGTTCACCAACATGCAGATTCATTTGGATCTTCACGTAAGGAAATGCTCATGAGTGCTATCAGCCAATGTTAATTTCTTTCGGGTTGTCTTCCGCAGTTAAGCTGGTGGCCCGTTATGAAGAACAGTCAGTGATTGTGACACAGGTACCTAGGAATAACACCCTCTAAATCAGTGTTGTGCCATATACATAGTAGATAAATGCAAATATGAAAGTTATGCATTATTTAAAATGAGTCAGTCATCAGCCCTGATCTGTCTCCATGTTCATGTCTGCGAATCACAGCTTGGGCCAAACCCCTCCTCCCTGGATGCCCACGCCCTGGGTAGGGGGAATTCTGGGTGCCTGACAAAAGGAGTGACACTCTACCTCGTCAATCAAAGTTACCCCTTCACCGTGCGTTTCTCTGGCAGCCCCAGTGGAAGTTCCTCTCCTGTAACTCCAAAAGGAAAATTGAAGATGAGCAAGCAGCAACCTCACAGAGAGGGCCAAAAGCGCAGTATCCGAGATTTCTTTAGTCCTTCTCCTAAAAAGGTATCCCAAACCAAGCTACAGCAATATACAGTATTATGTTTTTCTATTTACCTCTATTCAGCCTCAGACTTGGCACAGGGGCTTAATGGTGAGACCATCAGCATAGTCCCTTTGGTGCTGGGGGGTTTGAACCCCGACTATATGGAGTTTACTTTTATTTCCCGAATTCGTGCAGGTTTCCTCTCACGTTCCAAAGACATGCAGTTGAATCGGTGTCTCTGAAATGCCCATCGTATGTGATTCTGCGTGGTAGTGTGCGCCCTCTGACGCATTGCCTGGGTGGCCCCTGCTTTGTGGTTATTGGGAGATCCTGGTTCTGGATAGCTGTCTATGGAAGATCAATTGATGGATTTTTGTTGTGTAGTGATTTCTACGTATTACGAAGAGTTTGCTATATTTTTAAATGTGACTGTGGGGGACTTGAACATAATATGTCAAAATTAATTTTATGATTGTGATGTACAGGCAGTCCCTAGGTTATGAACAAGATCCATTGCCTAAGCCTGTCTTTAACTTGAATTTATAGGCAAGTCGGAAAAATAACTTAGTGCCTAATAATAATAATACTGTAATAATAAAAGAAACCACATTCGGTACTGTACTGCACCTCGAGCCGACGAAATGCTGAAGCTGCACAATGTTTTCACGTTACAATGTAGTGCGTGCGGTCGTTATTACAAACCATTTTATTTAACCTGTATTTTTAATATAATAGTATGAGTTGTCCATGAATCAGGACGTTTTTAATCTGGGGACTGCCTGTACAGTTGGAATTTTTGCTCGGCAGAATTTCATCTGCAAACATTTATAGGAGAATTCAGGAAATTATTTTGTAGAGCAATAAAAAATAAAGGAGGTTAACTATCCGAAATCACCTAGAGTGTCAAGAGGTCTTCCAGCCAAGATGATGACTTTAGTGCTAAGCGAATGCGGAAGACCGAGCCGTCCAGTGGGGAGGAGGATGCCGAAAGCCTCATCGAGGAGAAGCTGAAGAGGCTACAAGAGATAGCAGAAAGTGCGAGCACCCACCACAGCACCGCGGAAACAGCCGCGTCTGCCTCGCCCTGCTCCCGCGACCAATGGGAACAGATTGGACACCTAATGCTCTTCACTGCTAAGGGGGTTACTGGCAGGAAAAAGGTGAGTCCCAAAGATGGTGCATATTTTCGCTCCCTTTCAACTCCCTGCCCGACACTCCACGTTTTTGCTCCCTCCCAACTCCCTGCCCGGCAGTTCACATTTTTGCTCTCTCCCAGCTTCCTACCATACAGTCCCCATTTTTGTTCTGGGAGCAAAAACGTAGACCGTCTGCCGGTCCCCGAGTACCGAATTGGGAAATGCTGTGTTAGTGGGAGAGATGTGTTTGAACAGAAATGCATTATGTCCAGATTGCAGGGTTCGATCTTGACGGCTGCATCATCACCACCAAGTCAGGCAAAGTGTTTCCAACAAGTCCAGATGACTGGAGGTGGGTCTGCTGAGTGGCCTGTCTCTTGTGTTCCTCTTGACCACTTTCATTATTAGTGGTATGTATTGTTTGTCTTTTTTTCGCCTGCAGGATTCTGTACCCTGAGATTAAGCCCAAATTAGCTAATCTAATAAAGGATGGCTATAAGGTTAGTACCGTTGTGGTCCTTTCACTTTCCCTCATCAGTCTCATCTAATCATCTAGCTGTCAAATATTCCTAAGGATCACGCTATCAGTCATCTCCAACAGTCGGAGAAGACGTTTCAGGAGTGACACTGAATTGACATTTTGTGTTTCCGTCACTCTCCACTAGGTGGTGTTTTTCACCAATCAGCTGGGCATCGCCCGGGGCAAGCAGAGGCCCGAGGTGTTCAAGTCCAAAGTGGAGGATGTGCTGAGCACACTGGAGCTGCCAGTTCAGGTTAAGCGCAAATTTAGCTTTGACTGATATGTGGGCATTCATTGCATTTATCGAAATTAAGTGATACATGATTATATAACTTTTGGGATTTCTCCCGTAATGTTGACATTCCAGGTGTTCGTAGCGGCCGGCCCTGGGATCTATAGGAAGCCAGTATTGGGAATGTGGGACCACCTGAGTAAGCAGGTAAGAGACTCCCACACATTCCCAGGCTTTGAATTTGAGACGGTCCAGCAGGTTACACCTTTGATGCGTGAAATTTTACGTTCCTCTTCCTCCATATCAGGCCAATGATGGCATAGCAGTTGAGAAAGCCCAGAGCTTCTACGTTGGAGGTAAGGCAGCCTGCTGTCACAGTCTAACAATTTCAACGTCAGTGAAAGATTTGGAAAGATCCAAGAGCTCAGTGTAGGAGTAAGCTGGGGATTGGTTGATGGGAGCACAAAAAGGCATTATGGCAGTGGCGGCTGGTGAAAATTTTTCCTGGTGGGGCTGATGTGACAATATATTTCTTTGCTTAGTCCAATATAAGAA
>JAODLC010000040.1:8646977-8667965 GCA_026781145.1 Hippopotamyrus pictus | reverse complement strand
ACCAACAACCATGCCACGCTCAAAATTGCTTAAATCACCTTTCTTTCCCATTCTGATATTCAGTTTGGAGTTCAGGAGATTGTCTTGACCAGGACCACAGCCCTAAATGCATTGAAGCAACTGCCATGTGATTGGCTGATTTGATAATTGCATTAATGAGAAATTGAACAGGTGTTCCTAATAATCCTTTAGGTGAGTGTATAACAGACGAATAAATTACAATGTGCTGTAAAGGCTGTGAAATTAGAAAAAGTTTGGCATTTCCAGGAATCAAAATGTGTTTTTATGATAAATCTGGGCCCTCGTCGGAGGAGAAACCACACTTTAGCTTGCTTTAGTGGCATATTTCCTACATTACTTTGCAACTACCTGTTGTTACATTTATATTTCACATTTACATTTAACATTGATATTTAGCCTATACGTTTATATTTAACATTTTCATTTAACAGAAATGTGCAAGATATTTCTTTTGGAAAGGTGGTAGCATAAATTTGCATGAATGTCTCAATTTTTTTTTTTTTATCGTGGTGCTAAATTATGTAACGAGAATCATGGAATTTCATTGGTATTGGTAACGACTACTACTAAATGTCTAGTACTGTATCTTACGTGATTTCCATAGTGGTAACACCACTGGAAAGGTTCATTTGCACCTTCACCAACAGGACCTCAATTTCAGCCTCGCTAATGTTCTTCTTTGTGCCATTTGCCATTATGAAGTACTGAACTTGGGCTTTGATTCAAGCTCATTCATATCCTAATGATATTACTTAGGGGGTGTTTCCCACGTGGAGCTCTAAAACCTTTCAGCTGCGCACAATTTCATGATAATTCGCGATTTATAGATTGCACATCTGGGAGAGTGGTTTCACATGTATCGGAGTGATATTTGACAAAGAGTATTTATACTTTGACTCAATTAATGGAATTGTGTACTTTGTCCACCTCTGCATATACGCTCAATGACTTGTATTACATATCCACAGCCCACACTAAGACTCATTAACACCAAAGGCAGAAACCCTGGCCTCACAGTATTTAAATATATGTGCAAGGCTGTGGAAAGGTGAACAAAACCACATGACACATGGATGACAGGTAAGAAACGGGACTTTATACGGGGACTGGTGTAAAGATCCAGGACGCATGATAAAAGATACAAGCTTCACTGTCAATAAAAATAAATAGAAGTGTAGCTTCAGTTTCCAATCCTCTTCCTTGGGGTCCACCAGCTATTACATCCATCCATACATTTTCTGAAACTGCTTATCCTGTTAAGGGTCGGGGGGGTCTGAGCCTATGGGCGGGAGGCAGGGAACAGCCCAGGATGGGGTGCCAACCCATCACAGGGCACACTCACACGTCATTCGCTCACACGTGCACACTGGCAGGCAATTTGATAACCTCAGCATGTTTTTGGATTGGGGAGGAAACCAGAGTACCTGGAGGGAACCCCTCGATGACATGGAGAGAACATGTAGACTCCACACACATGGAGCCCTGGCAGAGACTCGAACCCTGGTCCCAGAGGTGTGAGGCAACAGTGCTAACTGCCGCACAGCCATTACATGTATTTGTTAAATTTCACCACCAGCTCACCTAAGTAAATAACTTAATAAGTTAATCAACTTCATAAAGTGTTGATTAGCCAAGCGAGCTGTGCTAGTGGTCAAGTTAAATATGTGGGTATATCAACTGGTCACTGCAAATACTGGAATGACTAGGAGAGATTTTGATGGGGAGACTGACCCACTTTTATTGGCATAAAAATCATTCTTTTGCAGCAACATAAATGTTATTTAGACTTAATTTCTCTAGCCGCCTAAGACTTTTGCTTATTACTGTAAAAGCAGATACAGAAACATCTATATATATTTATTTTTTAAAGGCAAAGATAAAGAACAGAGCAAAATCATAGGCTACGATGGCAGAATTATGCATATTTGAGTTTCAAAATATCTGAATCCCCTATTATGTACAATTTTTTTCTTGTGTTTTCCTCATTTGCTTGTTGGCAGGAATTCAAGCTCCGGACCAAGATGTTCTTGCAGCCAAGGTACTACTGAGAAAATACTGATGTGGAAGTCACGGGCGTTGACAGGTGGACTGCCGACTGAACCTCCCACCTGATTGCATATGTTCTTTGTTCCCCAGCTCACCACTGCCACCTGCAGGACCCAAAGAGAAAAATTCTGATGAAAACATGCACATTGCTGCTGGAGTATTTAATGCAGTACATTACAACAAACATCATAGTTTTATGTCAAAAGCATAATTTTCATGTATGTTATTCTTTTAAGCATAGGTGTTTTATTATTATTATATTATTATTATTATTATTATTATTGACATTTCAGCCATCTAATTTAAGTAAACAGCACTGAAATGCTCATATTGAGTGATTCACAACACCTCTAAATGCAATGAAAGGGTCTCACTTGAAAATAACGCTGCCTCTTGCGAAGGAATAGAGATCCACCTGAATCTCCTTTAAAAACAAACAAACATTAGTATCACATAATGATCATTAGATCATTATTAACTGTACTGTTAAGGCCAACATGTGACATAGACAGCCATCTTCTGAGGGGACCCTAATGACAGCTTAGCAAACTGCCAATGTAATGTCACTTTTCCAAATGAAATCCCAACAAAAAATACCCCTACATTAACCCACCCCTCCAACCATGAATCTTGCACAGGGGTCCACATCGACTTCAACCAGCACTGACTAGCAACATATATTTTCTAATGCCCATATAATGCATATTTATATACAGCTCCAGAAACAATTAAGAGTCCATTCTATATTTTTAAACAAGTCTGCATTTTTAAGTCCTGGTTTCATGCTGGTTCTGCTGGCAGGAGGCTACGTTGAGCGGCAGGTTGCTTCCACATTCAAAATTTCTAAGACACAAGAATAAGGTGAAGCAGGAGACACTGGGAACGACCAGAAACCAGCCAGGTAAAGGGTGGAAGCGACATTCTAATACTAAAGATGACTGTTAACTTATTCGACAGTTTCTCATAAATCGTAGGATGACATCAAGTGAACTTCAAAAGGAATGGAAAACATTAACTGCAGGTGTGAAGTGCACTGATAGGACAGTATCAGGCTCCTAGAAGCAGTACTGAAATCCAATAAAGCAAGGAAGAAGGCCTTCATTAATGAGAAACAGCAAAGAACCAGGCTGCAGTTTGCAAAAATACGAATATTATTCACAGATGCACACCTATGAATTGAGAAATAAGTGAAACAAAAATTGTTGCTGTGGTGTCTGTTTTTTCCTTTTATAGGTAGTACAGCACCCCCTTACATAATAACCATTGTTTTATATTAAACCATTGTTTTAGTGTTTCATTGTTTGACTTTAATAAAACAATGCAGTATGTTAAAGCTGCTGGTGGACATCCTTTATTAGTTACCTTTGCAGGTGATGCTGTCCTCGTATTGCTTTGAGCCACCAGTACATAGGAACCTGTCTGTCACAATGTCTTCCAAGGATGCTGTGTTATTTGGTGAAAAGGTGACAGCTGCGTGCTTTATGCAGTCCGGCCTCTGCCAATGAAAGACAAGCTAAATCATGCAGGGATCCCATTGGCTGACACTGCCGCCTTTGGCATCTGCAGCAAATAAAAAACACTGAGGCTGCCAGACATTAAATTTTGTATCATTTGACCTAACAGACTCAAAAGATGGGGGGCTGGGGGGGTTAAAATGTGTCTGGATCCTCACCTTGCTCCCAAAGTGGATGATTGCCTGTTTGCGCTGATTTTCTTTCCTGGACAGAAAGAAGGCTGGTATCTCTTCCAAAGTGAGCAGGGTTTTTTCTGCAAGCACAAAAGAATGAACATTGTATCCTTATAAAAGGTAATTCATGAAACTATGGTAGCATTTTATCTTGCAATGTAAAATTCTAGACATAATGATAATACAATCAGATCCTTAACATGAACAGATATACACTCAACAGACACCTTATACATCTAGTTAGTCTGTAGAAGCTCTTCAGTGGTAGATAATTTGTGTATTCAGAGATATCTTTCTGCCCATCACTGCTGAACTGAGCTTCTGGTCTTTAGCTTTAATGAGCCCGTGAATTCGCCTTTGACCACTATAACTCACACAGCCTTTTCAGACATGGAATTCCCCCTGACTTTTTTATCACACTATTCTCTGTAAACCAACATTGTAGTATATATTCATGGGGATGGCTGTTTCAGAGCACCGGCTATCACAGCAAAATAGGTTTGATTATGTCTCTTAGGCATTTGAGTCATTCTGCTATGTCATTCGCGGTTTGGCAAAGCTGGCAGTTCACATTACCGTGGAAAAACAAATGTTGGGGTACAACCTGGATGGGATTCCACTCCTTCGCTGGGCAAGTACACACATATGCTATGGACAATATATTCTCACTAATGAGTTACTTGTTAATCAATGTGTTAAGTAAGTCATATACTACTACGTTACTCATGTCACCCAACCAGTCAGCTACTGCATCACCCTGTACTTTAGCTAGTATTTACTAAATCCTTTAAATTTCACAGAGCCTCTAAGGGTCGACCAGCACTGACTAGTAAAATATATATTTCTAATGCTCATATAATACATATAAGAGACTTTGTTCATTTGACTTCCTCTGCTGGCCCCTGGAGGATGGGCTCCCCCTTTGAGTCGGGCTCCTCCAAAGGCTTCTTCCTATGATGAAGTTTTTCCTTACCACTGTTACCTCTGGTTTTTTTCACTGGGGGGCATTATGCAGGGATAATGTAAAGTGCTTTGAGACAAAGTAATGTGAAAATGCACTTTAAAAGTTAGATTGAATTGAATTGAACTGAATTGAAGTAACGCTTGATAGTCTCTGTATAGACATTTCATAAAGTCAGTCATAGATATTCTGAAAGGTATACTTTTTGTAATGCCCAGTTCCTTACCATGCTCTTCACATGTTACATTGGGACTCATTTTTAATGCGCGACTTGATGGCTTTGTACAGGGAAGACAGATAGGCCTGTAAGACAGCACAGTATGCAGCCGTCAACAGCTGTGGCAAACTGCATGTCCTGTGCAGCACCGTGGGCACCATTTAGCATCAGCCACGGACATTATGTCATTACCATCCTGCAGGTTCCAGAAAAACATGGACACCCTTCAGAGCAAAACGCTCTGCTTCAGAGGTGGCACATGTCGCAGAGGTCAGCTCACCTAGCTTTTTCAGAGAGTTTAATACGCTGAGCCACCTTAACAAGTGCAATGTCATAGTCATAAAACTCTTTCACGCCCTTGTGCCTGAGGCCACGCACGTTGTATTGCTGGTGGAGAATCACAGACGCTGCTTTAGTTGTTCCATTCCCTGAAAGATATCGTGAAGAAATTTGCATTATATTCGTGTTTTACTCAAATAGGTATTAATGTCAAATATACACTATGATTTCAAATATTTATTTAGTGGCCACTATATTGGGAACCACTTCTTCCTCCTGAACCACTTCAAGAATAAATGAGTTGTTACGAGTTGTTAAGAACTGATGAAGTGTTATTTTTGCACTTGTGACCTTCCTGTTAGTTTTAACAAGTCTGGCTATTTGCATCTGACCTCTCTCACTAACAGTGTGTTTTTAATAACAAAAATGTGATTGAGCAGGTCAGAGCAGGTAGGACTGCATGATGCCACACTTTACTTGAGGGGACATGAATAACGTAGTAGTACTGTACATACTTACTCAACACATTAATTAAGTAACTAAGTGTTACATACTGATCCCATGGTTGTTCATTCTTAATCAGTCATGACAGTTAATGTATTCCATTCAGGCACTATATTAGTTAATAGTAAACTAATTAGTTAATAATGGTAAGACCACTTGTGGGGGCAAAACTCATTTACTACTCAAGAACAAATCATGAACTAATATAGGTTTCCCCATAAACCCATGAAGTGTCATGAGTGATTAATGATGAATGAACACGCGATCAGTACTTAACAAACAGTTACTGGTTAATTAATGCATTAATTAAGTAAGCATGTACTACTACATTATTCATGTCTCAACAAGTAAAGTGTTACCCTGCATGTTTTTTGTTGATCATTCTGTTCTCTTTGAACTCCATACACTGTTGTGTGTGAAAGTCCCAGGAGGATGTTTTGGAGATGCTAGAACATCAACAATCATGCCATGTTTAAAATAGGTCAGATCATGTTTTAGCCAATTTAAATGCCAAGCTGAACAATAACTGAAACACTTGACTCTGCATGCTGCATATATTAAATTGCAGCCACACCGTTCGCTGTCTGGAGGTGCAGGATGTTTGCATTTAACAAGTCAGCATACCTAACAAAGTGGCCACTGCATAGAGAAATTCCACAGCACTTACAAATAATCCCTCGTCTTGTTAAACAGGAATTAATGTTTCTATGTTCTGCAAGAATTGATCCTTACAGTTTTTAAAGATAATTAAGATTAATTATAGTAAAATCAAAGTGCAGGGCTTCTCCAGCATTTTAGATAATGTTGAATTTTTACACTTAATATTATAATTATTTATTCATTGAATTATATTCGACACCCTCTAAATCGCTGTATTATACAAAGTTTATTTGGACTGCCTTTTATAACTGAATGTATTTGTTTTAAGATTTTGTGTAATAATGTTGTGGAACCTCATTAAAAACGTTTTTCGTGCAGTTATACTGAGTAATGCATGTGTATGTACAATATTTGGCTATTATAAGTCACATGGGGCTCCGAAGGGCATGAGTGTTTGGTGCTCAGACCGTGTACGACATCCACGCTTTCTGGGTGGTCCACGTGCTTTTGAGTAAAGCAATGAGCTGCCGTCAGGATCCAGTTCTCAGTCAGTATAGAGCCCTTGCAATTATCCGCCTTCTCCTTAGTCTAAGTAAGAAGGTACAGCAATAAATGTTACATTTACCATATGAAACATAATTATATATTTCACCATAACCCTGCACTGGAAAACCAACTATGGCAGGTTTATATTGACATATGTATGCAATATATCAACCCATCCTTCCACTGTCAATCCAGGAAATGGTTAGGGGTTGCAAGGGAAGTGTATCCCAGACAGCATAGGGCACAAGGCAAAGGAACACCCTGGATGGGATACTGGCCCATTGCAGGGTGCACACAGAATGGATAATTTAGAGATACCAATTCCCCTAACTGGATTGTGAGAAATAACAGGATTTTAACACCCCTGCCCCCCTAGTCTGGAGATGTACATGGTAGAATTAGCTATCCTTCCATCTTCTAATCCAGTGTTTCCCAATCTGCTCCTTGGGGCCCCACAGACAGTCCACATTTCTGCTCCCTCCCAGCTCCATTATATTAAAGACCTGCTGACATTCTTTTTTTATTTAGCCACTCCATGAATGCCGATTTGCAATTTGTACTTGCACATTTACCATTATATTAACATGCCAGGGCCTTGTGTAATCATCTTTCTTTGATTTGCTTTCATGTGCCACACCACACATGGTTGCCCCAGAATCACCTGTTCAAGGGGAGACACACATTCAGGGTCTGAATAAACTAATTAATTGGCCAGACTTTACAAGGGAACAAATGATATAGTTAGGTAATACTTAACTAATGATGAGTTCATGCATTTATTAATACAAAATATATGATGAGTTCCTGTTACTCACCATGAACTAATGGTGAAGTCACTGGGATTTTATGTAATTACTCTCACTAGGTCATCAGTTAAGGAACTCCAGCTAATTTGGTGGCATATCAATTAATGTATGAAGTAACTATGAATGAACTTTTTCTTAACTGATGATGGTGAGCAACAGAAATTCATGATATCTATTGTTTTAATTCATGCATTATATTATTATTAGTTAAGCATCGCTTTACGAATTAAGCATGTGAAAAGCACTTTTTTTTTTTATCGATATGATGGTTCATTCTAAGACATTTTAAGAAAGAAAACTTAAAATCATGGTTACACTTTCAAATCAATATGAAATGTTTTTTTATTGCATGACTGAGACAAGAAGGGAAACTCACTAATCATTTTGTCGAATGCCATTTCCAAGTCTTCATTTTTATTCAGAAAAAACAGATGCTTCTCTTTCCTCTTCTTGGATGCAATGTTATTTAGTTGCTTTTTATTTACTTTGCCCCCCACTCCGAACACATAGATGTCTGTGAAACATGAGCGATGGGACAGATAACTTAGACCACGTAAGAAAGGTCTATGTCCATATCTAGGACGTATCCAGGTCCATGTGTAACATTATGAATTAATGTGTCCAAAAAGTGCAAAGGCTGAGCTGCAATAAATGATCAATCTGTTCAACCTCTGCTATTGAATTCTGTTGCTACTGACCAAGGACGTTCTCAGCTGAATGGTCCACACTGTACTTATTGATGCCCAGCAATAATCGAATCTTCTGAAGGACCTCTGCTGGGCTCTTCCCTGTGTTGATGTGACCTGCAGAAGGGAAAAAAAGAAAGTTCGTGAGCATAGAAATGACAGAGGCTGGACTTTTGCAGCCCTCAGAGTCCGTGCAGTTCAGCTGCAGCTCTTTAATAACTTTTATTATTTCAGACGAATGTCATCAAGATTTATCCAGAACAAATATGGTCAGATTCTCAAATCCTATTTTGTGGCTGACTCATGTTTACCATCTGTTATGATTAGGATGACGTTCTGAGTCTCGTTGAATTTCGGTCTGTTGTTCTTGAGGATGGCCATTTTCTCGTACACGTTGTACAGGGCAGCATAGAGATTGGTGCCTGTCTTTTTCCCATGAGCTGAAAGCAACAGGTGTCTCTTTTTAGGTTAAGATAAAGAAGCAACTTAATAAATTCAGGAATGACAGAGAATCTATGCCTCGTAACTGAAAGTGAATGACCATCCTATGCCACTAATATACCTTTATGGTCAAATTCATTTAGGCTTTCCACAACTTGATCCGCGGATATTGCATATGGGATAGTTATGGATATTATGTCTTTGGCTTCACTGGCAAATGACACGACATGAAACCTCATTTCAATCTCGTAGCTGTCAAGCTGCAAGATAAATACACAATCAACACCTGTGTAACTTTAACAGGAAAAATTACC
Source organism: Hippopotamyrus pictus (assembly GCA_026781145.1). Lineage (NCBI taxonomy): Eukaryota > Metazoa > Chordata > Actinopteri > Osteoglossiformes > Mormyridae > Hippopotamyrus > Hippopotamyrus pictus. The sequence continues at coordinate 8,658,857 of JAODLC010000040.1, read as the reverse complement.
CAAAACGTAACCAGTGAATTTTCCAAATATATTTCTGGCAGCGAAAATAAATTGTGCGCTGGCCAAAAAAAAGATACATTGGATCAAGTGTATTGCAGGTTGGCAAATGTTAAGTACATACTAGTTTTGAATTGCTACACTGCAGTTCACCCACATACCTTTTGTATAAGTCTGATCGCAGCATTCCTGGCGTGCTCAAAGTTTTCTTTAGTGATGCTGCCAGAGGTGTCAAGTAAGATGTAGATGTTTAGGCTGTCTTCGGCCACCCGGATAGTTCTGCCATAAGAGACTGTCCATACCATAGGCCAGAGACCGCCCCCCCACACACATACAAAGACATTTAGTTATTGTGAGAATGCATGGCGCAGTTGCTGTACATTTGCAAGAGCACTACAGCATATAAGCTGGTGTGTGTTCTGGTGTATTGCCTGTATTCCACACATGTGTGCGACCGGACATGAAGGCATCACCTGTCTTCTTGACCTTGGGGGAATCCGTCACGATGCCAGAGAAGGAGCCGGACATTGCTTGGGCCACAGATTCCGGGGAATCAAAGGCGAATGGAGCTGGGAGGGCAGGTACGAGGGGTGTTGGAGAAACAATGATTGTTTTTTGATTATGTTTTTTATTTATTTGTCATCCTCAGTACAGGAATATCCTTCAGAGAACGCTGTATTCCACCTGCATTTGATTACTTTAAAATAGATACAAATTTGTAGATAACACTTTACTTAAAGGGCCACAAATAATGTAGTATTATACTATTACTTATGTATTAATTAACCACAAACTAAGTCTTAGTTACATACTGTCCTTATATATGTTTGTTCATCATTAATGAATTGTGACATATTTTATCCCAAGTAGCAACTATATTTGTTACCATGTTAATTCTGTAAACCTTGAACTACTGAAGGAACTACTGAAGGAACAAGTAATGAATAACACAAGTGAAATGCTGATGTCATGTTTGTTCACCATTAATGAATCATGATGAATCTTTTATTTCAAGTAGCTATTATGTTTGTTCATGATTTATTCATGATTTGTACTTCGGTAGTAACTGAGTTACTAATAAGTATTTATGCCCCTTCAAGTAAAGTGCTATGAATTACGATACATATTTGTTTATTTGAATTTACTTTTAATCTTTTTTCATTTGCAAAATACCCACCCCCAATCCACCGACAAATTTTATCCCCAGGGATCTCCCCACCCCCACAACATACCCCTGAGATTTATTACAGCTCTCTACCCCCCAAAGAATTTAACATATTGAATGCGATTGCGAGACTTGACCAGTTTTTAGGGGGCCTTCAGACAAGAAGATTGAGAAGTTTGAGGACCACTGAATTAGTGAAGCTCAGGATTATATTCCTTACAGCTACACCTACAGGACCTTTTAGCTTACTCTGAAATGAAACCATGCTGTTACCCAGCACTCCGACTGCTTACCTTGAGCATATTGTGCTCAGACAGAGGTGTTTGTGAAGCAAAGCAGAGCCCTTACCCATACAGCGAGTCTCTGAGCCACTCCACTCCAGTGAGTCCAGACAGATCCGCTCAGCTGAACCCAAAAGGTCCAGGCCTGCCTGACAACGGTACCGGACTATTTCTCCGACCCGGAACCGGTGTCCAAAACTTAGAGCTCCTGGGGGGGTGCCTGGGTTTGCACAGTCGTCCGCTGGATGAGAGATGGAGGCTTGGACGTGAGTATGTAAGTGCATCCTGACAATTCGAGTCTGAAAGATCCACTCAGCAGTGATGTGTGGTATTTTTAGAGCTGGGTTTATACGATTGTGTTGGCTATGGCCATAGATGCGTTACACAGATGTGAGTTACACAGTAGAGAAGTTTTCTTACTTCGATCATCACAGATGGGAAGAATACCGGTCCACTGCCCCAAGGCTGTGCAGTTTCTCAGAGCTGACCCATACAAAGTGTACCCGTTATTGCACAAGAACTCCTGTGTCTCTCCTGGACGAAACCACTCCTTCCGAGGCCAGAACTGACCATTATCCAATTGGAGTTGACCGGGACACTGAACCTCTGATAATGAAGAAAGCAGAGCTCTCCACATGTGCATGACCAGATGTTTATTATGTATCTTAGTACCTTTGAGGTCAAAAGGTCACAGTTAGAGCCGTAAAATAGCTAGGAAACGTGACTTAGAATAATACATTAGAAGCAATACAGGGATATAGGAAATGGTTACAGTTAGAATATTTTAACTCTATAATTCAGTCTATCCCAATCCAGTCCTCAGGGACCCGCAGCCAGTCCATATTTTTGCTCCCTCCAAGCTCCCTGTCAGACAGCCCACATTTTTGCTCCCAGGAGCTGGGAGGGAGCAAAAACATGTACTGTACTATCTGTGGGTCCCCAAGGACTGTATTGGGAAACACTACTATAATTGAAAAGAAGTAATAGAAACTTCACCACCTGTCAGCTCCTCACAGGAATCTCGCCCTTACCTTTACATGTTGCCTGGGACGCTGTCCTCCCATTGGCTAGCCTCATGGTGGACCATTCTCCATCTTCAGCACATTCTCTCTCACTCACTGGGAAAGGATAGGACCCCTCATTGCAGTGGTAGGTCAGTACACTTCCTGCGGCTCCCCCTAGTGAGTAGGACACCCAGCCTCCCGTGATGGACTCTGACACTGAGCAGTTCTTTGGCTGTTCCACATAATCAAAATATTCATATTCTTCACCTTCTTGTGCTTGTGCTGAAAAGCAGAGAGTGGTTAGAGTAATGTACCTTGCACAGGGGCACGAGACTTCTTTAAATTTCACATCTCCATGGGGTAATTGGATAGCTGTTGCATTCTAAGTCAAAGTACAAGGTCAGCAAGAATCCAGTGCCAGTAAAATATGGATCACAAATTTTACAGTTGGCACAAATTTTACTCTCAGTGGTTTAGTGGATTATGCAGACGCTCCCTGGGTTTCGATGCTCCATGTAAGGATATTTTGACTTTATGATGGGCAAATGTTTTTTGCTTTCACTAAATAATTCAATAAATCACATGAGATATTCACCCCTTTTTATAAAACAAGTTTTTAGTGTTATTGATTTTGCCCAGTTGTACGCTAGAGTAAGTGTTCAAAGCATGTTAAAGGTTAGGCTGGGATGTTTGTTAGGTTAAGTGTACTATATTAAAATGCATTTTCGATTTATTATATATATGGATATTTTTTGCCTTACTATAGGTTTATTTAAATTTAAATTCAAACTTTACAAATTATTATCTTTTGAATGACGCTTTCATTACAGGTGTAAGCAAAGTTGATTCAGCATTCATGATAGAACATATTTAAAATTGGAGGTTTACATAAATTTTAGTTAAAAAAAAGTAAAACTATAAAAACTTACTTTCACCACCGCTGTGGATGAGCTTCACGGCCGCACAGAGCAGAACCACGGTGCTCACTTTGGAGATCATTTCTTGTAAACAAGACACCAAGCGCCAAATCTTTATATCTGTGCTGCCAACACACTAAATTTGTGAAACAATCTTTATCTTTTTATTTGACAAAAGATTACCCATTAACTTCCAAAAGTAAACTCAAACTTTGACTGTAGTTCTGTTTTAGTGCGATATTTCTTTGCAGACAATGTGTTTGCACCTGTTCTCCTCTTTTTTCGTGATGAACAAATTATTTCTCCACTTGATAGTTTTACAAAGAGCAGATTTTGCATGCAATGGCATAGAAATATTGCTTCAGTAAATCTATCGTGGGGTGACCAGATAATCCATGCCAGGGAAGATGCTTTGAGCCAGGACGGGATTTGTAAACTTCCATTTCAATGAAAAGAACCTGGATTTCCCTTAAGCACCGAGTTCTTGCTGTGTGCTGATTGGTCAGTCTCCTATATTCACGTATGTGTCACTAATGTTAATGTGAAACAGCTGGATGAATCTTTCAATCATGGAAACAAACCAGTCACAGCACAAGAAGAACTATTTAGTCAAGCACAGGAGAATTTCAGTTTTAAAACAGTTTGCTGAAGTAGCTCAGAGTGTCCTCCTTGGCATGGATAATCTGGTCACCAGGGACAAAGCGTTTGAGGTTTCCACCTGAGCTGCAGTGCCACCATTTGGCAAGCATGGTTCATATATTCTGTTATGGCTGATTAACTAAAATATACGTGCAAAATATTTCCATCCATCCATCCATCCATCCATCCATCCATCCATCCACAGGCCACAACCTGAATGTGCCGTCCTTATATCACAGGGCAAAAATTCTGAAACATCACACTACCTAAACCTTTTGAAATTACGGAAGGTAATCTTACCATCTGTGGAAGACACTCATGCATACAAAATGTACAAAAACAAGCAAATAAGTAAATAAATACTGAAAATATATAGAATGAATTTTACAAAATATCTTATGGGAATTTTTTGTACAAAACAGGTAAAATAGAGATTTCTGGAAACAGAAGGAACACTAAGAAAAACGCGTACCTCGGAATCTAGAGAATTTCATGGTACAAATAACCTTTCGCTGACCTATTCATCGCTCTCAGCTGATTCGGCTTTGTTGAGGGGGGAATTGGGGGGTTAATTAATTCACGCACTTTGTTGGAGACTCTTCCCAGTACAAACGAGAAAACGGTAGAAAGAATCAAATAATTTCGGCTATGCCTAACGCTTTTAAAATCAAAATAGTATGCCTTATTCTTCGATTTATAGGGATGCCAATGTATTCTTTTGTTGTTATTTTTTAGAATAAACGGTTTGTAAAACTCGACAAAGAAATAACCCGATTACAGAGATTTGTATTTCATCGAAGTGCTGTTATTATTATTACGTCGCAATAACATTTTAATTGTTCGTTGTCATCGCATCATCCAGCACAGTACAGACTGCCACCGAGAGGAACCTGAGATAGATGTATCATCTTACAATCTGACTTCCCACCAAAATGACGGAGCTCACAAACGTCACTGTGGAAATTTCATCATCTGACATCTGTAAGGTAGGAACATCGCGGTATTGGCAGTTGAAATACAGGTTGCAATATGTGACATATAAACTGTACAAAAGTGGGATCTGTGATTTTCTTTTTTGCTGTAAATATAATTTCATCAGTAATTTCAACTGTTTCTTTTGTATCTAGAGTGTTTTTCTCAACCCTGCGTTTGAAGTCGAAGGCCATTTAGAAGACAGCAGGGAATGGGACAAAGCTCTCACTAATGCTGAGTCGAGGCCAGCTGCCGGTGAGCTGAATTACGTAGTATAGTATGCTAACTGATGAATAAAATATACACTCACCGGCAATTTAATTGGGTACCTGCTTGTGTAATTTATGAATTGAAATAAGGTTTGTAAAAACAATGTACTGTATATGCATGACTATCACTGGAGATTTATTTCCAGCTGTTATTCCAATGAAGAATTAAGAAAATGCTGTTTGTACATATGTGTACTGCTAAATATATACTGTAATACACTCTAGCCTTTTTATTAGGTACACCTGCTTGGTAACACCAACAGCATACTCCTCCTAACGGTAAATCATACAGTTTGCAATAACCCATGATGTCCTCCATAATATCAGGTGTACCTAATTAAGTGGCCCATGAGTGTACTTTGAGTGTGTTACATGAAATGCAGCTCACTGCTTAACATTTGTAATCCACTTATATTTTATTCCACTCCAAAATCCCACCCAAAGCGCATGGGTGGCTCGACTTCAGCGTGATGCGTCTGCGCAGACCCTGCAGCGGCTGCGGGGCTATTCTGGTGGCTCTGTTCATCCTGCTGTTAATCGCAGTCATGGGTCTGGTCCTTGTTCTCGTCCTCATAAGTAAGTGCAGAGTCCGGTGTAGGTGTGTCAGTGTTACATGGCAGAACAATCAATGTGAGTATGGTGATAATGGCACTGGGCAGTGTTACTGTAAAATTGTAAATGAAGAATAAACCTCCACATGTAATTATGTGCTGCCTTAAATAACTGTCTTAATTAATTTGTTTCAATTGTTGATTCCTTGGATTTAATTAAATAAAGCAGTATTTCCCTACCCGGACCTTGGGGACCCACAGACGGTCCATGTTTTTGCTTCCACCCAGCTCCCTGCCAGACAGCCCACATTTTTGCTCCGTCCTAGAGGGAGCTGGGAGGGAGCAAAAATGTGAATCGTCTGTGGGTCTCCAAGGACCGGGCTGGGAAACACTGCCATAGAGCAGTTTTAATGGTTACAGCTTTTTCTCCTGCGATCACCCAGATGTAAAGGATGAGAATGCTCAGGAAGAAGTGATCATGACTCCATTAGGTTCATCGAGTGGAGTTCTGCTATCTGTACCCACGAGATCTAGCTCTCCATACTTCACAGATGTTTCACATGTGGAAGCTAATGTTGCTTCTCCTAGTAAGTCTATCCACGAGTGATTTTGTATGTAATTTTGGACAGCATGGTTTTTGTCATGGGTGGAATGGCGCCTTAGTGGGTGGCACTGGTGTCTCACACATCCTGGGAAGGGGGTCAAATCTTGCCAGTATGGCATGGGTGGGATTTGACCATTCTGCCCATGTTGACACAGTTAGGTTACATGGTGTTCTGAAATTGTGTCTTCTGATGGAGTTCTCTAGTGATGACCAAATGCAGCCACATGAACTATTTGCTGTATTTTCTGACCCCAATAGATGGCGCTCTCTGTTCAAAAAAGGCTCAAAGTATGCCCCAACGCAAACCAAGAGCGCCATCTAGTGGGGCCAAAAATACAGCATGGAAAAAAATAGCTCATGAAACATCATTTGGCTACCTAGTGTTCTGTAGTCTTGTACCCTGTGCTGTTTGGGATAGGCTCCAGGCCCCTGGTCCCGTTCAGAATTACCCATTAGGAGATGATTGTTTTTCTGACTGACTGATCTTTAGCCATAACTTTTCTATGAAGGGTGGATCAGTGATTAATACTGCTTATACACCTCTTAGGGTTGTGGGTTTATTATCCACCACTGCTCTATGTGTGTGGTATATTTTCCAGTGTGCCGAAGTCCAGAGCCACATGGTTTAGATTAATTTGTGTCTCTACATTACCCCACGTGTCCTGTGAGATGCTTCTATGTCCCTGAATTATCTAACTGGTTATGCAAAAACCTTTAAAAAAAAAAGATACTTAGACAAGTGCTCACAGAAAGTCTTAGGACGCTTGCTTAATTCAATATATAATTGCAAATATATTGGTTTCACACTAAAAATAATTACTTTCTTCATTGTCTGTACGGATGATATGTGCAGATATGTTAAACATTGCTTGTCAATGGGCTTTTGTTATGAAAACCAATAAATTTGCAACATTGTTACAGAATTAAGCAAGCGTACCACGACTTTCTGTGAGCCTGTATCTCAGTAAGATACTTAATTTAATTGGCTCCTCCCCCTTCTCTATTCCTTTTCTCTGCCACCAGAGTGTGGGGGTGTCCTCACTGACCCCGCTGGCTCTTTCAGCTCCCCTAACCATCCCGGTCCCTACCCCCCAGACACCCTCTGTTTGTGGGTGATCCGGGTGCCCCCGCCCACCCTGGTCCAGCTGCGCGTGTCTTCCCTGGCTGTGGAGGGACCCCACCCCTGTCTCTTTGATTGGCTAGAGCTCAGAGAGGAGATAGAGGAGGCCGCCTTCATCACCAGGTTCATCTAAGCCAATCAGTGGAATGTATTTCTAAAAAAAAGTCAGATGTATGTGTGTGTGTGTGTGTGTGTGTGTGTATGTATGTATGTATGTATATATAATATATATATTATTTAGGTATATTTATATACATTTTTTTTTAGCTTATACGAGTATGTCTCTGCTTTTAAATTATTTCATGATTAAATGGTACATGTTACTGTACCATACTGTAAGCTAATCTAATACTAATGTATCTGTGTGCTCCTTAACTGGCGTTTCGCAGCAGATTTTGTGGCAATGTGGCGCCCCCTACAGTAAACACCAACAGCAGCACAGTGTGGGTGACATTCCGTTCAGACAGCAGCTTTGCGGGCGGTGGATTCACCGCACAGTACCAGGCTATTTTGCCCCACCAAAGTAAGCACTACACTGAATGATAAACGTGGGGTTGGATGACATTATTATAGGGGAATGGGGAGGCAGGGTGAGGGTAATTTAAAGACAAACCTGGGGTAACTGCAGAAAGGGCAGAATTTTAAGATTGCATAGGCTGATTTGGCTACTTTGGAAAAACAGAGATAATGGTGACTGTGGAAAAAGGCCATCTGAGATTTGAGGCAGTTTGGGGATTTTTGTGGATTTATTGGTCAAAGATAATATCGTGCTATCATCCTGAGCTGTGAATGAAATTATGATTCTGGTGATAACATACCCTAGTGTCCAATGTATGGTATTTGTAATATTCTTTGATTGTTTACAAACATTACCACCAATATTAGTCTAGTAATTTTTAGAGAGTAATGCCAAAAATGCCAAGTGTTCCCACAATTATTGCCACTAGTGTACATCTTAGGCTTTGGAATAGAATTTTAGGGATGGGGGAAGAACTTATTTGCGGTTAATGATATTAAACATTAAGTGTTTATAATAGGTGTGGTTTGCAGTTGCTGTGAAGGCTGTAATCTCTGTAAGAGTGACCGCTGTGTGTGTGTCTGTGTGCTGGCGCTCAGGGGGATGCTTCCGTGATGAATTCCTCTGTGATGGTGGGCGCTGTGTATTTCCCGTGTCTGTCTGCGACGGACAGCCCGACTGCCAGGACCTCAGCGACGAGGCCAACTGCAAATACAGACATAAAGGTGAAGCACACCTAAGCTCACAGGCTAGCTATGAAGACAAACATATCACAGCTCCAAATTGCTGCCTGACATCTCTAAGGCCAACCAAGACTCCCTATTATTCATAGGGATACCTTTGTGTACCGCTAGGGGTCGCTGTGTTGCTTACTTCGAGAACCACTGCATTGAAGCACTATACACTGTAAAAACAATGACTTTGTGTCATACATTATACACAGCAGTGTGATAAGAGCAAATGCCCGTTACATCTGCTGTTCTACCTCAAATTAAGTAAACTCCACAACACATTGCCTATATCATTCTGTTTCCTTTAAAGAATGAAGACACTGTAAAATATTTAATATCTTCAATGCAAACTGATATTCAGTCATAATTACTATATTAACACAAGGGAATTCTTTCCTTTGTCACATAACATCAAGCAGGATGTATTGTCATAGCATCCATATAGAGGTATAAAGTGGCACAAAATACTGTCCCCTAACTACAGGGGAGAGTTTCAAGATAATTTTAAGTGCAAAACAAGGAGGAAAGGGTGTATGTATATAGTCCATCAATGTAAACAATGGTGATAAATAATGGAGCAGGATAAAGAGTGGAATACATATATTGTCAGTTGACTGACAGGAAATTGATAAATAGTAAAGTACGGTGAGCAGTGGCATTGGGGGAGGGTGTGGGTATTTTCAGGCATGGGTACAAATAACGTTGTACTTTTTTGCTTATAGACTGTGGAGGGCAAATGACTGGAGCAGCGGGATCACTGTCAAGTCCAAACCACCCCAAACCTTACCCACACCAGCAGGTAAACCAGTACCTTTTAAACCCGCAGTTCTACTTTTATATAAATCATTTCGGTAACACTTTATTAAGGCCATATTTTTAGTAATTTCTAAACACATTCAGGATAATTAATAATGGATTCATAAAACATTATACACACGGCTATAAATATTTATCAATAGGGATAAAACATTATAGCCATGTGTATTATGCATTGTATGCTTTTTGAAACTCAAGTATAATGCACTATAGATACCTTTATAATGCATTATAGCAGTTAGTATAAGCATTAAGGAGGCTTTGTACTGCATTATGCAGGTATCTAAAATGCATCATAGATGAGAGCTTCATAAGACATAAATAATGAATAATACAATGGCTGTAATGTGTTATGCCTTGTTATGAATGTTTATAGCCACGTTTATAATGCTTTATGAATGCATTATTGACTGATACGAATGTGTTTATAAATTACTAAAAACAAGTAAGTAAAGTAAGCCTTAAGTGTTACCATATTTCCTCACTATTGGGTAAATACATCCCTGTCTAATAAACCTTGCCCTAATTGTTATCCTTACCATTGCACCTATTAACACAGACCTGTTCAACTGGCTGGTATTTCATACAGTTGTCCACAAATCTCTCCTTCGCTTTTCATCTATTAGCTGTGCAGGTGGCAGATAACTGTCGCAGAGGGTCATGTTATCAGTCTGAAGTTCCACAACTTTAGCCTGGAAAGTCAGGACACGTGCCAGTTTGATTATGTTGAAGTGCACGACAGCGGACGCACAGGGGATGACAGAGTGCTGGGCAGGTCTGATGCCATCTCTGCAAAGCACTTTTTGTTAATAGTTGTGTAATCCTTTCATCATGCTTAATTTTTTTTTTTTTTCTTAAATTAATATTAATATTACTGCTGCTACTGCTATTATTATTGTTGTTATTATTCATAACAACAACAACAACAATAATAATAATAATAATAATACATTTTATGTGCATCTATAGCGCATCGTATTGGCCATCACTAATAGACAGATATTAGCTAGACTACCAGAAGTGTCACTGTTTTCAAATTCAGATAGGTAAAGCATAATAATTGTGTGTGTTGTTGTGTAGATGTGAAAATGCATATATGAGATGTTCAAAAGTGGGCATGTGGAATATATGTGGTGCCTGTGCATGGTTGAGCACATGCAGGGTGTCCCACGCAGATGATTGGTATTTGGCGCCACCTAGTGGTTGAGAGAGGTGTGAGGAAGACTCCTGTGTTCTGCCTGTCCCAGGTTCTGTGGCAGCAGCCGGCCCCCTGAGCTGACCTCCTCGGGACCCGTGATGACCGTTCTGTTCGTGGCCGATGAAGGCGTAGCGGACAGTGGCTTCCTTGCATCATACCAGGCCATCGCCCTGTCAGAGAGTGTGCTCTGCTCTCATTGGCTGTTGTTATGAAAATACCTGTAAAGCCCACCCAGTCACAGTATTTATTTAATCACCTAATACTAAATGACTATATAATAATTAGATTTAATTTAATAAAGGGCAGGATTACCCAATCTGGTCCTTGGGGACTGACAGACAGTCCACATTTTTGCTCCCTTCCATGTGGACTGTCTGGCAGGGAGCTCAGAGGGAGCAAAAACATGGACCGACTTTGATTGCCAGAGGACCGGATTGGGAAACAGTAATCTAGGTTTGGTTTGAAAATAAACATTAGCTGGGACCAAATTAGGCCCCGACCCCCCACCCCACACATGGTATCCCCACTTGATAGGGATACGTCCAAACTGTCTATACCCAAATCAACACCATTGCATTTAATCTAAATATTATACAATAATTAATATAATATATCATTAATAATTGTCAGAAGTCAAAGTCAACCGTGCGAATTAGAAATCAAAACTATTATGGGGTTTTGCAGGCTTGCAGGGTGGAGGTTTCATTCTGACACCTGCTCCCTCAGATCCAGGAAGCTGCAGCCCAGAGTGGTTTACCTGCGGCAGCGGTGAGTGCGTGCACCGAAACTGGCTGTGCGACGGCTGGAACGACTGCGCAGATGGTGCAGACGAGCGTGGCTGCCGCAATGCCACCTACGTCCCTTTCGGTAATTTCGCTGCATTGCTCTCACACCTCCATCCATGCTGCTAACACACAGGAGAGGACGGTCTAAAGGTCAAAGACCGATACCTGTGAAGATATGGTTTTGGCTATAATCCTAAAGAAGGAACTGCTGTTTGTGCCATTGAAGGAAAAATAGGATAACACTTTACTTAAAGCACTCATGTATAATGCATTATACATACCTTCATAATGCATTATAATGCATTCATAAAGTA
>JAODLC010000040.1:8589561-8601582 GCA_026781145.1 Hippopotamyrus pictus | reverse complement strand
ATATACTGTTCCACACATAGAAGAGGCGTTGGTCTGCCTGAATGGAAGCAAGTGGTTCAGTGTATTGGATCTCAGAACACTTTATAGCCTTGTGACTCCTTACCAGGCCCATTCATCTCGCTTACGAAGACCTTCACTCTGGAAAAATGAGAGGTGAGACTGCAGGGTCCCCGGCGTGATAAATGCTGTAAAGCTCACCTGAAGCTTCCTAAAAAAAATAATTAACTAAACTATTGTCAGTTGGTTGCTAGTAAGGTGTCTCACTGCTACATTTTAAACTATACTTTACACTATACTTTTGCACTTTAAAATTGTGTTACGCTACGTTCGCATGATAGATGCCACTTACTTAATGAGTTTGCAGTAATATGAAGCCTTTGCTGCCTCACCATTACCCTAATATGCGTCTGTTATATTATCATCCTTTATTCTCTGTTTTTTCATGCTGTTGGAATATCCTGTATTTCTAACAGTTTATCTGAGTAGGTAATTTATTTCTATATTGGTCGAATGGAAGAGCTACTGTTTTGGGTGGTGATGCATATAAATCATTTAATGATATATGTCTAGCATATTTACTTTCTACATATATATCTAATGTGTTTTTTTCTTTTTAGATCTGTCGTTATATGTAGTTATTTAGAATTCCCTTTTTTGATTGAGCAAATGACAAATTGGCCTATTCTGATTGTGATTTCAGTACAAATATGTATATTAATCCAAGTTTGGCTCAGATGTAATGGGCATTCAATATGAAATGGCTACGCCCTAGGTAGTCTGGTTACATGCATACATGCTATTTTTGTTTTAATTTCCTATCACGTGATTTTGTTGTCTGCGTTTCTGGTTGAGGGTTGTAATACTGCATGCATTTAATGTATGTGAGCACAGTCCTGCACTGTGTTAAGTGCATCATGATGAGATTTAAAGGAGATAATTTCCTCCTTTATCCAATGTAATTTTTGTCACGTAGGCAGACTAATATTATCTGATACACCTGTAGCTTGATATATAGCATATTGCAGTGTGAAAAGTCATGGGTTCGAATCCCAGAGAGCATACATAAATTGTAGCTCTAACGTCCAGCGTGAGTCGCTCTGGATATGTATGATGCGATGGCATTTCAGGGATCCTGCTGCTGTCCTTGCTGGCGACTGTGCTCACGGAGAACTGGAACTACACCTGGAACGGCCCGGGCCACGGCGACACCGCAGACCCCAACACGGAGAACAGTGAGTCAGGGGCACAGTCTGGGTGTGGGGGAGCGGCGAGGCGGGGGAGGCGGGCTGCGCGGAGCTCCTTCAGACGGCATGCGCCTGTCTGCCCGCAGTCTGCCTGACGGACGCGGCGTCCTGCGGCTGCTGCGTGATGCACAGGCACATGTGGAAGATGGAGCGGTTCTTCAACCTGAGCCTGAGCGAGCTGCGGAAGGAGCTGGAGACGGCGCAGGCGGCGCTGGACAGCATACGGGGTGAGCACCTGCCCGGCCGGCCTCGCCACCCTAGCTGCGCTCCTGCTGGGAGCGTCCCATCTCACTGCCTCGCCTCCCCCTCTCTTCCTCACGCCGCAGCCAGCCGAAGCGCCTTCTCCGTGGCCCTGCTGGATGTCCGGAACTGCTTAGGACCCCTGCGGCAGGAGGTGACTATAATGTACCAGAGCGTCTTTATCAATCTCGGCGAGAGCTATAACCCGGCCACCGGGGTCTTCACCACCCCGCGCTCGGGCGTCTACAACCTGGCGGTCACCATGTACAGCGACTCCGGCTCCGCGGGCGCCCTGCTGGCTGCTTGCGGCAGCCTCCGCCTGAACGGCAGGGAGCTGGCCTCCCTCAGCGAGAGGAACGACCAGGACCAGGAGGACAGCGCCACCGTGGTGCTGGCCGTCAGCCTAGAGGCGGGGGACCAGGTGTCCGTCCACCTGCTCCCTGGCTGCTTCCTGTGCGACAGCAAGAGCCACTTCAACACCTTCACTGGTTTCCTGCTCTATGCCACTGACTGAGGCCAATGCTGCGAGCTCCTCTCCCCTGCTGCTTGCCCAGCGACCTATGACCTTTGACCCCACTGACATCTAGTTGTGGTATACGAATTTCTCAGAACTGACACTCCAGCACCAACCCCCAAACGTCAATTAGTCATGCAAATTAAGCCTGGTGATTCGGCCAATAGAAGTCAAGGATCAGGACTGACTCCACCCACCACCTCATCCCTCACCGGCCTGTTAGCTCCAATTCCAGCAAATCAGGTCATTCATCCTATATTAACTTGGCCACACCCGGACTCTGTAAAGCCCGCACATGTGATTTTATGATATAAATATTATTCCTGATTTTACTTTCTGCTTTGCGTGTGTTTCATACGCTCGGACATTCCACTGAAGTATGAGCAGAAAAAGCTGCAGATGGTGTTACTGTCAGTCTGTTCAACTGCAAAAAGAAAAACTGGAAAAACAGACAGAAGAACTTTTCTGTTATTAACATGCTCCACTTTGAAGAATTAGCAAAGATGTCTGTCACGTTAAATGGGACTTTAGTCATGCGGCATAAAAGAGGCAAGATTATGTTTTAGAGAGAGTAGTAAAAAAATATATAAAATAAATAAAACTGATATTTACTCTTATTCCTATTTGCACCATGTATTCATCATTTCCTCTAATCTAATCAATAAATATTGCTTCCACAAGTAGATAGAATATGCGTGTGTTTAACCATTGACTTTCATGGGTAATATTAGCCATATCATTTGTAAAATGTTGTAACTTGATAGTAGCAATGGCACATTATGATCATGGTTGATCGAGTTGAGAATTTCATATATTTAAATAATGGAATTATGCCTAAACCAAAAAAATGTATCTAGCCTAGAACAGTGTTTCCCAGCCCAGTCCTCGGGGGAACCCCGGACGGTCCACGTTTTTGCTTCCTCTCAGCTCCCAGTACACCTGTACCAGGTATTCAGTGTTCCTGATTGGCTGGGAGCTGGGAAGGAGCAAAAACATGGACTGGGTTGGGAAACACTGGCCTATAAGATGTGGGTCAGTGTGAGCATCTGTGGCACCATCATCGCATCGTACCGTCGCTGGTCCTCTGCTAGTACAGATGCTTCAGCAAAGCGCTGAAGACAGGGAGTTGCCTAGTGTTAAATACTGCTGATCTATACCATAAGAGATACTCAAGATTTTATTGTTTTTATCAGTTGAATGAAACACTGAAGGTGTATATCCCATAGAAATGGTCTAGATACACAGTTTGAAGATGAATGAATGGATTATTGGAGTGTAATGTATTGCAATCAATAATATGCAGATTAATCTGATGAGCACAATTATTTGTTAATAAGCATGTTTATAGTACCTTTCTTGATCAATAGCTGACAGAAGATAAAGGGATCTATGGAGCATAATTTACATTCAAAGTCACCTTCAATGACTTGGCATCCCATCCAGGGTGCAGTCTGGCCTTGTGCCCTATACTGCTGTAGCCCCTTAAGTGGTTTTAAATGTGGTATGACTGCTGCTGCAGGCCATGATGGTTATACCATGGTATTTTCAAGCACTGTACCGCATAGAATTCATGCAGAATATTGTAATACGTAAAACTTCCAGTGAGGGGCAGTGCTACGGGTTAAGATGCACTGGTGATGAGAAAGGTCAGAGGTGAACAGCCAGACCTATTAGAACTACCATCATGGCCACAAGTGCAGAAATGACAGCTTAGTGCAGCAGTGGTTTGCAGAAAGGTATCTCTGAACACAACATCAGATGCTAGAATTCCAGAGGAAAATAGGTGGTCCTTCTAAACCCAGTAAAAATATTACCCTGTCTTATTCTTCAAACAGGCTAATTAACCTCCATTTTAGACACATTGCATCAGAAAAGATCATTATGAAGAAATTATCAATAAAATGGACGGAATATATACAAGAATATTGCATCTGGGATAGGCTCCAGACCCCCCCGTGAGCCCTGAACAGGGCATGCAGTTACAGAAAATGGATGGATGGATGGATTACTTCTTCATGGAACGGCAGTGATAGCATCTTCGGAATTATAACTTGTTGAATTATAACTGGGACACGGGTACGGGCAGCGTTTCATCTTTCACTAATGGCTTTCGGAGACAACGGCAGAGAGAGAAGAGGACGACCCGGCATCAGAAACCAGACGACACTCGATACCTTCTCAAAAGTAGGCCCCCTATTGTTGGGTCAGTATCACCTGTCAGTGTGTTTACAGTGAAGTGCACGACTAACAGGTTGGTGAGAAAGCACCCGATTTCTCAGCACAATAAAGATGCGATAGGATAGGAGACAATAAGAGAAGGATTCAGGTATAAAATATGACACCTGTGACATATTAAAAGTATTGTGACTTTGAAAAGAGGTTCCTGAGAGACTAGATATTATAACCCATTTATTAGATATGTCAGCGATATCTGGTGCTGGACATCAGATGTCCTGGATCTGGGATTAGGTGAGAGATACAGAATGAGCCATTACTGCTGTCGGTCGCCTTTATAAGTGGTTCATCTCCCATCACCGGGTGGGGGGTGGGTCTGCTCCTGGAACTCAAAAGCCCAACCATCCCAAGCCAGAATCTGTATGGAGTGGGAACAGAACACGGCCGCTGTCGGGTTCCCTGGGTCTGTGAGAAGGAGGAGAGTTTGGCTGCCGCCATCGACACAGTGACACGGTGAGTAGACACAGACGCAGCTCAAAGCAGGCCGGCGTCATGCAGCTGCGGCGTCTCCATGACGCCAAGAAGGGATTGTCTAAAACCTGGCGTCTTCCTGTAGGATGTGAATCTCTTTCCTTTTTTCGTTCTGCTTGCTTCTCTGTGGAGCGTGTGGTTCCGGCAGCGTCAGAACATCTACTGATGCACTCATTTGAAACCTCAGACCAGCTTCGTTCACAATCCCATTCATTTTAAGTCGAGATGTTAAATAATTAAAAAGGGGGAAATAAAATATGTCAGCAATGTTTGACACATACACAACATTCACTTCCCAGATTTATTCAATGTCAGTATAAAATGAATTACGATCCTTTTTAATATTATTAAATTCTATTTGATAATCAGTTTGGGGTTGTAGAAAGAGAGTTGGGTGCTTGCTGGATGGGCTGCCAGTTCACTGCAGGCACACACACATTTTAGGTAATTTAAACACACCAATTAGCCTAAAAGCCTGCTTTTGAATCCCCATGCCAGGAGTAAAATCCTAATTTAATCGAAAAAATATTATATTGAGTGATAAACTCAATCTACAATACTTGCATATTTAAAACATTTCAAATTCATTTCGAAGTATTTGTTTGTCTTTGTCAGATGCAGTTTGGTCAGGAATAGTAGAATAAAGCACTCAGTGGCAGTGATGTTGCCAGCCAGCAATGGAGAGCCATAATACTGATTTGTTTTCAACAAAATAAAATTTAAATTGTATCATTTTATGGGGAGCATGAACTATTTTCTATCCATCTGTTCATGTTCCAAGATGATGAAAAATCTGGCTGCGATGTCTGCTTTTCGCCATTGGGGGGTGCTGTTTCTCTGTGTCGGAGTTCAAGCCTTCAGTTTTGACTTGATGCGAGACTCTGCGGGTAAGGCCTGTCACTTTGCCAGAACCGTGACCGTGACATGTCTGAGTGTCCTTTTATCAGCATGCCTTGTCTAGCATGGAGTGTGCTTGATATTTTAACCTCTCCAGTATGAATCATGTTATGTCTCCTTTTTTTTAGCCACCATTTTCTGCTTTGTAATTCTTCTTTAACGTTTGACCCACCCTTCCCTTATTTTCCTCCATTTTCCTTGCCTTTCGCAGGCCTCCATTATCACGACGATGCTCGTCATCAAAAATAAAAGCACGTTTTAGACTCTCATGCTAATATCCCACAGTGTAACTCCAGTCCCTCTGTTCCTCAGTGGGCTGGCACGGAGATCTCCCATGTGGAAGATGGGCCTGCGACTGTATCTTCAGGCGTCAGACCGGGTGCTGTTGTGTGGCTAACAGGTTCTACCAGATAGAGGAAGAGACCTTCAAGAACCTGGTAGAGATCTGGGACAGCATCACCCACCTGAGCAGCGACATCAGCACAGTCATAGGTACGTCGCCAGAGGCCTGTGTCTGAGGTCAGTGCTGGGAAGGTTACTTTAAAAATGTAACAAGTTACAGATTAACCTGTTACAGTGTAATAGGGAATGTAACTTTTTCCAATGAAATCAAAGTAATGTAACATATTACATTTAATTACTTTTTGATACTTTGATATTTTAAAACGGGCAATAAAGCTAAAAGCTGAAAAGTTTGTCCCAACGGCTTTGCTGACCCATGTTGTCTGGAAATATGCCAAAAGAAGTCATTTCTGCACGGTAAAAAGATGCAGAGCAACAAAATGAATGTTGTAATCTATACATAAGCTTTGTATCGGAAAGAATATATTCAGAAGTAACCCGTTTGTAAACACCAACATTTTAATTACTAACTGTAATTTAGTTATGTATTTTTTCTCAGTAACTGTAACATATTACAGTTATTTACATTTATTACACGCTATTACATGTAACCAGTTATTCTCCAGCACTGCCTGAGGCCACATGTATTTGTCATGGGTGCCCCGAATTCTGCAACCTATCATTGGCTTACACACCTGTCACTCACCCTTCCCCCCAGGTGGAATGAGGGTAGCATTTACAGCGACGATGCGTCCCCCGCTCTACCCTGAACGCTGTTTTGGTCCCTTCACCCGCAACGTGCCCATTCCCTACAGCATCATCACCCTCAATGACGGGAATGCATACAATCCTTCGCTGGGTAAGAGAAACCAGTGCAAGGAAAAGGAGCGTCTTCCCAGCATTTATCCTCCAGCTGAAACCGCAGAGTCCTTTTAGAGTCATATATTAGACGGAGGATACTTTCTATTACTATGACAAGAGTGATCAGTGCTCTGAAATTGACTCTTAAATTACCATTCAAGTACCACACAATTTTTTTTTTTCTTTCACTTAAACCGACTGGTTTGATTTGCATCACTTCACTGGCTCCCGACAGCAATCCAGTCAAAATAATGATTATGTGGTACGCATGATTAACACATAATTGAAGATTGTGTCACGGACAGCTATTTTAAATTGTTTGGAACTGTTCTCCAGCAGACCATTCAGTCCCGAAACTGCAACAAAAAAATCCCTACTGCACATTCTATACTGTAACAATAATCTATTACTGTACATTCCAGCCCATACAACCCATTTAGGCAACTATATATATATATATATATATATATATATATATACACTTTACTACTTGTTTTTAAATTGTATTTCTCTGTCTGTGTCTTCATCTATGTCTTGAATTTAAATTGTTGGATTGTCAATGCTTAAATATGATTTTTATGTCCTACTTCACACGGATTTTCTTGCACTATGATCAACAAGATGGTAACTTCATCCCAGTCTATGACCCATGTACTACACCGCTGAAGAAGATACTCGAGATACTCTGCCTCTACCTGTCGTTCTCCAGGCACCTTCACCGCGCAGCGTGCCGGCCTCTACTCCTTCGCCTTCTCCGCCTACTCCGACATCGTGACGGCAGGGCTGAGGCTCTACCACATGGTGCAGCTGACGAAGAACGGCGAAGCCGTGACGGGGGTGTGGGAAGACAACCGGGAGGACGCGGAAGACAGCGCCACCCAGACGGTCCTCCTGCAGCTGCAGCCCGGAGATCAGGTCTACGTCGAGCTCATGTCCGGGAGGTACATCTGCAACGACCACAACCAGCGCAACACCTTCTCCGGGTACCTGCTGTACATCTTCTAGGAGGACCTCGGACCCCTAAAAGCAACCCCTCCCCCCACAGCCCCCGCTGCCAAGCGGTCTGGCACCACCTAACACCAAAACACAATTAACTGATGCTGTTTGTTCCTGAATCAAAGACAGAGATTGAAACACTGAAGGACTGACAATATGTTATGTCATTCAAAGCAAAAAAAATATGACACGTTCATATTCTAGAATAACTTAGCCTAGGAAGGTTTTCTTAACCTTTAACAAGAACATTAAAATCACACAAAGGGCAAAACATTTCACCACAGATATGATTATACAATCAATGAAATACTCATGCTTACAGTACATGATTCATTTTCACTAAGACTGTTCTCAACCCTGTTAGCCATAACTTTTCTTAGTGCTACCACTCAGCATGTATCTACAGTATATACAGTTTCTGTAACTGGCAAAATTGTAAAAATATTCCTAAGATAGATGCGCTTGGATTAAATGAAGGAAATGAGAGGGGATGGGTAGCAACAACCTGGTGCGTCATACCAAACCCGAACTACAATAAAGGTCATTTTTTTGTTGCAAGGATGAGTTGTTAAATAGCTAAATACAGACCTCAGATCTTTAACATCGTACGGTAGCACTTGGAAATAAATGGGAGGTATTGAATGAATTTCCACATTTCCTTGAGAAAATCTTACTCATTCATTGCTACTTTTTTAACTCCAATGGTGTTTTAACATGGTTTGGAGTTGGAACTGAGGTTTTGTGGGTTTCAATCCCAAACCTTCTGGGTCCAGTAATGTGTAGGAAAATGTTTGAGTTGATGTCAGTGCTAAAGCAGGCGTCACCAAACACAGATTCGACCCACGGCAGCGTTTTCATTTATTCGCAGTAAAGCCTTCACATTTCAGGCCGGCCTTTTCTTCTGAAGATGATCAGAGGGATTCGTAGCAGACAGACACACAATTTGGTCACAAGTTCATTTCTTTATCCGCCGCATCACATAAACTCCTATTTTCTTTTCCTCTGAACCACTTCTCTAGAAATTCATAAAAGGACCAGTTTAAATATTTACCGCGACCAATAGCTGCAGTGAACAGGGCCGAGACTCACATTCGAAGATCCAAATTAATTTTCTCTCTGGCTATATCTTGCACAAATTCGAACTCAACAGACTTGCTAGATGGCATCAGTACAAACATACAGAAAACATGTAAACATACTCAACGAGAATTCTGGTGGAGGTGCAGTAGTTGAAGCCGGCTGGGGTAAGGGTCACGGTTTATAGTCTGTTTGGAGAGACGAAGAGGAATAAACACAGGAATTCTTCTCATTCTTGCACCCAAACCAACCACCCCCCCTTCAGGCTCCGCCCAAGCTGTACCTACAGAAGAAGCCAGATATGACGCAAATGACATGCCACCTCACAAACTAATACAACAAGGAGTAGACTCAAACTCAAACCATGTGTAACTCTGGGAAGCGTAATCAAATAGCCCTCGCTCACGTATTTAGGGGAACCTTCCCCCACATAAGAGATCCAATGTATTCTACACATGCAACGCACCTTCACGCCCAGCAGGGGGCATGCCGGGTGCTAAGCTTATGTAGTAATGAGACAGAGCGCAGAGAAACAAGGTTTCTCATCAACGAGTCCGGAGAAACTATCAGTTCTCATATCTCTGCTGCAGGCCAGGATTGACAGAAGAATGCAGGGGCCATTCAGGGTTAAGCAAATGCTTCTTAGTGCGAGTACAACATCACCTACACATGTCCGAATCTCATTGGACATGCCATCACTCTGTCGTCACGGGAATGCCTCAAGGGTCAGGCAGTGACATCATCATTATGCAGACAGAGGGGGCTGGCATAAAAAAACTGCCAATTCCTTACTTGGGAAGGTGTGAGTTTCTGGAGAGGCGTCTTGGGAATCAAAAAAACTGAATCAGGAAAGACAAGGCGTTACACTGCAGTGAAAAACACATACAAACTGGCTGCAAGTACAACAGATAAAAATAAGCAGAGAAAAAAAGAATAGAAATTCTGCGGTATGACAAATCTGGCAGTTATTTGAAAGTATATAAAAAACAAAACCGCAGCTAATTTAACAGCAGTGGAAAAAAGTAATAATTTAAATATAATAAAGAAATCATGGGACTTCAGACGCATCCAAATAGCAGCGTTATGTGCAGGGGTAATGGGACCAACCATCGATATCCTATAACGTCATATAATTAAAATTCTATAATTAAAATTACAGTTTAACCACAAAGAAATAGATAATGCGACTTGCCAAAGAAGCTGTTGACTGTGAGGGATAAACACACATTTTCAGCAGAAAAACAGTAGGGGTTTTCTTGAAACATTCAAATAAAGTGTCGTTCATTGTTTTCCTCTAATCCTTATTGGGGGAAAGGGCACACGCACAGATGCATTTATTTTTTATTTTTTATTTTTTTACAAAATCAGATCAGGGAAAACTCTTATCCCAACAATCACAGGCATCTGTATAAAGCCGTGTTTCCTAATCCGGTCCTCGGGGACCCACAGGCAGCCCATGTTTTTGCTCCCTCCCTAGGGAGCAAAAATGTGGGCTGTCTGGCAGGGAGCCAGGAGGGAGCAAAAATATGGACCGGCTGTGGGTCCCCATGCACCGGGTTGGGAAGCACGGGTTTAAACAACAATAAGGGAGGTACTTAGCAGTGTTATAAACACACTAACTTACTTGCTCCATCTCATTACACTGTCAGATATATGATTTGTACCGTGTACAAAAGAACAAACTCATCCATCCATCCAACCATCCATCCATCCATCCATCCATCCATCCATCTTCTAGCTGCTTCTCCTGTATTGGTCACAGGGATTCCTGGTGCCTATCCTAGGTAACATAAAGCAGAAAGCTGGGGTATACCCTAGATGGGATATGAGCTCACTATATACTATATATAGTCAGCAAGTACATATGGCAATGGTCGGGGGCCCAGCCCCAGGTGCCCCATGCCTCATGCCTTGTGTTTCCTGCAATAGGTGCCACATTCATCACAAGCCTAGTGGGTGGATGGATGGAAAATACTTTGACCATTTAATTCCTATAATTTGGTGCTAATTTGCAACACAATTAAAATGCATTACAATTACAATTACAATTACAATTGCACAATCACAGCGGCACTCTGCTAATATATTTCACCTTCCAGTGGCACTGCCATTGAACCGAGCTGCAGGAAGATACAAACAGCGCAGAGCAGCCGACTGTGCAAAACTCACAAGCGTGGCGTTCGACAACAAAGCAACTATTTTAAACATCTAACCATTCATCCACCCGGAAACCACAGAGAGCCTGGAGCTTATCTCAGGAAACAGCGGACACCATGCAGGGGAACACCGCAGATGGTAGAGGACGGTGCACACTCACACACCATCACTCTATCGGCAATTTAGAGACACCTATAAGTTTTGGACTGCAGAAGGAAACCCAACAAGTATTGGAGGGACGTCTTACATGTATACAGTACAGGGCAAGAGTCTTAGGCAGTCAAAGGAAATGGTTAAAACTTTATCTGGGTGGTAACTGCATATTTGCTCTGAACAAAAACACAAATTAACATTAGAACGTATGTAAATTAAGAGCGACGTGATAAAAAAGAAAAAAAGTTTCTGAAAAAAAGAAACTTTCAGGAATTTCTTCTGTGCTCCAAAAAGTCACTGATATCCTGGATGACTATGACTCGCAGAACAGAGCCTCGATTCCCAAACTTCTCCTCATGGGCACCTCATCAGCAGCCGCTCACTTGACTAATCAATTGAAATAGTTCAAAGAAGTCATTGAGTTATTGATCAGTCATACAAGGGATGCTGGAGGTCCAGTCAATATGGCCATATTGAAGTATTGAATGGTTGCAGCCAATACTAGAGTGACTTTCGGAGGGGTTTTGAAATTATTAACTGACACACTTTAAGAGACGCAATATCATATTTTTACACCAACAAGAAGATCATTATCTTTCACAGCCTATGACCTTTGACACGGTATGTATTCGGCAGGATGTTTGCAGGATGATTTGAAATAGCACAAAGGCTATATAACATTCTCATGTTGTTTATTATTACTCATTTATTACAACGGGCATTTTGGTTCGCAGTCGTAGCTACCCAATCACAACTTTATAGCCACTACAGAATTAATGTTTTGACCCAAGCACTGGCATCAAGCTATAACAAACCAGCCTTTGAATTTCTGGG
>JAODLC010000040.1:8550099-8589461 GCA_026781145.1 Hippopotamyrus pictus | reverse complement strand
CAGCCTTTGAATTTCTGGGAGATGTTCAGAGGAAGAGTAAGGAGTGGGGGAGGGGGGGAGGGGGGAGGAAACAAAGCAGACACAGGGTGGGGGTGGGGGGTAAAGCTGAAAAAGCTCACAAATATGGCACTGGACTCTGGAGGTAGCGGTCATCCTTAGGGAATTTCTAACAGGCGGTGACACACACGCCGCGTGTCTCTCCCTCTGCCTGTCATATACACACAAGCACACGCCGAGACGCAGGCCCGAGCGGCCGTCCTGGACATAAAAGGGCCGGCTTAGTGCTGGGACAAGTTAGCGTACTCATTCATCATGACCAGCTCGCTCTCTCTGTTCCCATCTTACAAACCTCCCTGCTCGGTTTCTCCTCAGCCCCTCGAAAGTTCGCCAAGGTTCTTCATATGATCGCCTCTGCTCATTAGCAATAGCTGATTTAAATTAATATGTCAGTTGATATAAATGTAATATATCAGTGCAGGCAAGCAAATCTTAACCAGAATGCTGAACCAGCTTAACCAGCTGAACAAATAACCTACTGATCTGCAGAAGAAACAAATACTATAATCAATGCATGTTACCACATAGAGTACTGTGCAAAAGTCTTAGTCAGTCAAAGGAAATGCTTAAAGCTATTTATCTGGGTAGCAAGTGCATATGTGCTCAGAGCACAATTTAAATTACAAAACATGCAAATTTAGAATGACACAATACAAACTACCAGACATTTCTTCTGTTCTGTTCTCCTAGAAGATCATTTAAACATCATTTCTCTTGACTGCCTAAGACTTCTGCACAGTATTGTAGGTGAATTACACACACACACACACACACACACACATACACACACACACACACACACACACACACACACGTGCAATATGGAAAAGAGCTGAACAGATGTAATGGCAGTTTTATGCTCATCAATATCCAGCAACAATCTTTCCAGGTCTTTCCCCAAAAGCCATCCATCCCTCCCCCTCTCTCTCCTGCAGACAAAGTGGTACAATGAGGTATTTGGAAAATGCGTCAAGTTGACCAAAGCGAGCCTTTTGGCTCTGCGCTTCTGACTTCCCGTCCTCTTCCCAAATAAGGAGTCACTTTTTAACAGGGAGAAAAAAAGGGGGAGACAGGCTGAATGTAGAGGAATAGGTAGACAGAAGGAGGGACAGAGGAGAGAGAGAGAGGGCGGAGGGGGACAAACAGGGGGAGGCCTTGCCCTTTTAAGGCTGTAATTTCCTTTCTCTCTCTCTCTTTCCAGACAAACTCTGCACGGTGAAGTCATTTTAGCTCATCTGCACTTTTTAAATCGGCACTCCTACAGGGAGGACTCTGCACTCAGCTTGGAGCGAGCGCGAGCATAACCAGCGAACTTGCACACGTCCGACCGAGCCTCCACCCGCCTGTGGTCCACGGCCTCAACCTTTCACTCTCCCTCCGCAAAAGTGAGTACGCTCCTAGTCTGGTGGCCATCGTTCGGGTTCCACCGGCCGCAACGTTGTGGGATTGCGCAAAGAGAGATCCCACGCAAGCTGCGAAACGTTGGGTTCAGATTTTATCAGACTTAACGGCTTTGTAGTGTTACCTCTTTCCAGGTAACTGGACTAACTGTCAGGGCTAACAGAAGGGCGTTGCTTTCAGTCTACAAGCTGTTAAAGACAGAACTTCCTCCTAATGCGTAGTAGAGCTGCAATTCACTTCCACATCCATAGTCATTTGCTGAACTCTAGTCATGTGTTTGTATGTAACTATATCTTTGATGATACCTGTTGCTCAATCCATTTGGTGTATTTTTCTGTTAAGATACTTGTTTACATTGATATGTGGATGTGGTGGTTTGTATGTATATTTGGTGTGGAGGTTTCTGTTATTGTGGCTTTGTTGGTTTGACACAAGATGGATGCTGCTGGCGTGTGAACCTTAACGAACAAACATGCCAATGGAACTCTTGTCAGCAGGATTATTTGGTCATGCAATGTAATGCCATAAATGGTCTGTTAATTGCACATCTTTGGTTCTTTCCCAAGGCAGACACTACTGAGTATGACAAACAGAGGCAGACTCACAGCTACACACACACACACACACACACACACACACACACACACACACACACAGAAAAGAACAATGAAACTGAAAAATAAAGGCACCCACGGACACAAACATGTATTCTTATTTACAAGTACAAAGGCAAGGAAATCAACACAACAGACCTCTCCGTTTTGAAAACATGCTGTTATCTTATCTAACGGTTGTCTTAGGCGACAAAGAAGAGACAGCAGAATTGGATCTAGCTTCTAGCAATGAGTGGCCACATGTAGCACCATCCATAGCAAAAGGCACAGGAACATGGTTTTTGATGTCAGCCTGAAGCTCAGGAATGCTGTCAGCTACATTTGCATTTGTGACAAGGTCATGAGTTTCCTTAGTTTGACTGCTCTGTTACAGCCACTGAACCTCTGACACGTAAAGAATGTCCAGTAAAACAATGCTATTGGAGAATTTCCTGAAAATAGAGGGTGTTTCAATTACCATGAAACATCTTGTTCTCACTCAGAAGGATGTTGCACCAGGTACTCCCCCCTACCCGCCATCCATCAGACACAAGGTGAAACCTTTGCTTGGTTCATTGATTAATTTATTTCTATGAGACATATTCCTCTATCAAGTCTAATTCAGGGACAGAGAGACAGACGGCGTACGAGGCCAATTTAACCTCACACCTCAATTTCCTCTGCCCTGACTTGCTGGTGTAACTTCTACAACTTCTGATGCCATCCCAGAGACTGGGGCGAGGCCAAAACCAACAAGAGATTAGCTATCTCAAAGACTTCTAAATGCCCACTGTGGCCTTGGACCCAACTCGCGCTGAGTGGCAGGTCCACCAAGGAGATCGTTAGCATAAAGCAGCCGACACAGCAGCCGTAGCTGATTCATGCAGATTATTACTACTGTACATGTCACCAGCAGGCACACAGCTTCCGAAAACCAACTGAGATGCAGTGATGCCTGCAGTGATTTAAGGGTATGACTGTAATTCTGATGGCACTTTCTTGAGACTTAGGGCCCAGTAAAGTACCGTTGACCCATAGAGCCTCACTCTGCTGCTCCAGCTGTGTCATACTGCCACTGATGTTACTGGGCAGCTACGAGTGCAGAAGCTGCTTCCTGCACTCGAACAGCAGTTCTGACAAACAGCTGGCTGTTCTGCGAAGGGGAGGGGGGGGGTTGTAAAACAATTGGCGACAAGCGTGGGCTGGAAAAGTAATAGGATCTGCCTGCGATGCCCTGACCTGCACGGCGAGTTTTGTGCAAAGAATACCATGTTTTGATCAGAGATGGGAATTTCAGGCCCAGAAAGTTAAAATTCAGACCATGATTTTGTTTCAACCGAAAAGCTGAGTACGCTGTGACTAATTCTTTATGCTCAACTGGTTGGTTGAAAGTAAATCAAGCTCTGGATTTTTACTTTCTGGACCCGGATTGTTAAGGGAATAGTTGCAGATATGTCAGCCCAAAGAATTTAAGCAGATGGCTGTTCTTTGTGTTGGGTCTTACTCTCTCTCTGTCAGAGCTGTAAATCCTGTGACTCTGGAAGTAAATTCTTTGCTAATGATGTGATGTTGGATGATAGGGCGTGTGTGGGGGATGGGGAGGGGTAGATCGGGGAGGATACTGGTGGATGGCGTAATCCACTGAACAACAGGAAGTGGGGCTGAGACACGAGAACAGGGCGATGCCAGAAGCCACGCCGGGAAATAGGAGCACCACACAGTGGAAGGGGTGGAGTGTTAAGATGGGCGTTTCTTTTTTTCGTTTTGTTTGATTATTAGCTCTCAGAGGATTTTAAAGGGCTGTTAATTCAAGCTCCAGGTTTGGGCTGGGTTACTGTTTCACCGTAATGGGTGTTCAGTGCGTCCACAAGTCACCGGTTACAGACATGCTGAAGATTATATCCCTGAGAGTTCATGTGTGGGTTCTTCCTTAAAATGACAGACTGTGAGTAATGTGCAGGTAAAGTCCTGGGTCAACAATTCCTTTTACGCGTTCGCTACCAACCCCGGTTTATTTCACAGCCTTGTTAATCCAATTATCCAGCCATGTTAACAAATACTAGAAAATTCAACTCCACCTAGTTAAAAAAACATGCTAAAATTAAAGGCCATACATATGTTTTCTGGGCACATTTGCAAGAAAGTTCTGCAATTAAGTCAACAAATCAGCACATGAAAATTAAAAGAGCACATTTCAGAGACCGTTATCACCCCTAAAACAGGATGTTGTTGGAGGTTGCTATGAAACACCTTTTCAAAGGAAGACAATAATCACACATAGCAAGAAACACAACAGTCAGAGTTGTTCCACCCACGTTTATATGCAGAACGCTTTATTTGGCTTCTAAGAAACTGATTAGAAACTGAGCAAAGAAAAGGACAAGGCTGGATTCAAGTCTGGTTCCGAATTTCCTCTGCAGAAAGTATTCAAACTTACAACCGCATAAAAGAAAATATCTCAGGATTTTTGCCAGTTGACAGCTCTCACTAAAATGCTCCAGTGGGGGACATGACATCACAGGAGGGGAAGGAGAGACATACATTAACAAACGAGTGGGGGGCAGCCTGTGCTCAGGGAGTGTGGGATCATGCGACAGATTCGAAAGGCTGAAGGCAGCACGCCCAGAGCCATGCAGCATAGCATATGTGTGCAGCATGTTTCTGCTTCATCTCATGAGCAATGGTGGCGGAAACTATAACCTTTGACCCCCAACTTCCCCCTCAGGTCCAGAAAGTCGAGGTGTATTGACGTCAAGATGGCCCAGGTGACAGCGGTGCCGGGATCTGTGTGTGTGTGTGTGTGTGTGTGTGTGTGTGTGTGTGTGCGTGTTTGTGTGTGTATGCCTTCCACTGACCCTCGCGTTAGCTGACGGAGGTGTTGGTGTGTGTGCCTGACCTCCCGTCACGCTGATCACTGAACCACCCGCCTACCTGAAAACCTCTAGATGGCTTGAACTGAATTATAACCAAACACTTCTGGCCATCTAAGCTATTTCCTCTATTCACTCAGCGACAGAGAGGCTGGTGAAGCACTATGCACTTCCCACACGTGTCGCCCATGCATGTGGTCCCATATCTGGCATGCGACAGCATGATTTAAAGAGCTATTCATTATTGTGGCTTCCAACTGTAAACATATTATAAAATTTAATGTGTGGCAGCATTATTCATGGAACGGATAGGCATTCAAGAAATGCAGTTTATGCTGATTAAAAAGCGATGGAATCGAAGGCAATTACTGGTCCATTTTACATTTTAAGTCAGCGTAAAATATTTTCAGATAAGACTAAAGGTGAATAATCATATAAAAAATGAGTTTGCACCTTTGGTACATAGAGAACAATCCATTTGACCTTTAATGCCTTTTACATTTAACCAAATATAACTATAGAAAATTCACTTATTCATGACTCAGACTTAGCTAAAATCCACACCTTGTCATATAGCAGGAAGCATGAACTTCGGCCACCAAACGCAAACAAGCATGTGACACAGATCGGGAGACTCCCAGCAGGCAAAGCGGCTGAACACCTTTGCATAGCTATATTATTGTAATTGGTCAGAGGAAAAGAGAACGGAAAGTTTGCCAGCTGGGTTGCGGGTGCGGCTCTCACCAGGCATGTGGTTTATGTGATAGCATGAATTGACGTGTCGCACCAAAGAGCATTACAGTCAGTCCTGGAGGGCAAGGGGTCACAGCGGGGCTTCTCAGTGTCTGCTAAAAAAAAAAAAAAACAACAAAAAAGCAAAGTGATTAGATTTGGTTCTCTGGGATAAGCATGTGATCGTTTTGGGGCCTCCAGTACTGACTTCTTCTGCAAGCGATGCAGATCACCTGCCAGTCAGAAAATAAACAAATAAAATGTTTGAGCCAATGAAAATGTTTCAATTCCTCCGTTTTCGTTTCTTTAACCCTTCCCCGAACTTGCTGACCGACAGCCAGCACCAGCCATGGCTAACAAAGGTCCCTCCTACGGCCTGAGCCGCGAGGTGCAAGGAAAGATAGACAAGAAGTACGACCCAGAGCTGGAAGAGCGGCTGGCGCAGTGGATCATAGCCCAGTGCGGGAGCGGGGTGGGTCATCCAGAGCCTGGCAAGACTGGTTTCCAGGCCTGGTTAAAGGATGGCTGCGTAAGTAGCAAGTGACTGTTGAGACACCATATAACAAATGAATCCCAGTTCCTTGAAATTCCAATTTGCATATTCCTTATCATCATGATTAATGATAGAGATGTAGCCTTTCCTCAGTTTGCTGCCAGTGACACAGTAAGAACACACTGGCTCATTACTCCACCTATGCAAATAATTAACCAGCTTTATCACTAGTATTTGTTCTCCCCAATGTGTGCAAATGAGTCCGTCTCTCTCATTCTCACCACACCACACCTACCTGCTTCCTCCCAGGTGCTGGCTGAGCTGATTAACAGCCTGTACCCCGGTGACAAGCCCATCAAGAAGATCCAGAGCTCAGGCATGGCCTTCAAGCAGATGGAGCAGGTGTCTCAGTTCCTGGCAGCGGCGGAGCGTTATGGTGTCACCAAGACCGACATGTTCCAGACTGTGGACCTCTGGGAGGGTGAGCGGGCATCAAGCACAACTTTGAGTTCTCTAGGCCAGTGTTTCCCAACCCAGTCCGCGTCTTTGCTTCCTCTCAGCTCCCAGTGCGCCTGTGTCAAGCATTCGGTGTTCCTGATTGGCGGGGAGCTGGGAGGGAGCAAAAACGTGGACTGCCCGGGGTTCCCCCGAGGACTGGCTTGGGAAACACTGTTCTAGGCATTCGCTCCAGAACCGGCCAAATACTGTTTTCCCAGAAATCCTTGGTATTGGAAATTCACAGTTATTCTGCTGTCATCCCTGATCGCAGGGAAGGACTTGGCAGCGGTTCAGAGGACCCTGGTGGCACTGGGCAGCCTGGCGATTACTAAGGACGATGGCACTTACCGTGGCGACCCCAGCTGGTTCCACAAGTGAGTCATACACCATTCATGTCTTAGATATGGCAACTACATTGCACTATGAAATGCCAACGGATGAGTTAACATAGCTGTCTCGAACTCTGGTCTGATGTCCAATGTCAGATTTATAAGTTCCCAATAACCACAACTGGTTGTCATAACAAAAGTCACAATTGTGTCAACGAAACAGGAAAAGCTGCATGATTTTAGGTGTGTCAGACAATATTAGCTGTTTAACGACTTCAAATCTCATAACTTAAACTCATAAACTACAATATGTTTCACTTCTGCTTGGCAGAAAAGCCCAGGAGAACCGACGGGATTTCACTGAGGATCAGCTGAAGGAGGGCAAGAACGTCATCGGATTGCAGATGGGCTCCAACAAAGGAGCATCTCAGGCCGGCATGACGGGGTACGGCCGACCCCGGCAGATTCACAACTGAGCCCCCTCACCACCTCCCAGCAGCCCCTCCCCCATCGGCCCCGCCCCTTGCTCCTCCCCTCGACCAATCAAAGATTGGACCAACTCCACACGTTCAGTCTTAACAAATTGGACTGGCTCCTCAAGAACTTTGTGAAGACCAGAAGAAACAGTGAGCGAATAATCCACGAGAAAAGCTGACCAAACTGCCAACCTGTCAAGAAGAAACACACTATGCAAGGATAATGACGACTAAACCATATTTCCCCATATACATAGTCAACCAAACATTTAAATATGTAAATGTTTTTCCAAATCTTAGTGTACACTGTAAATTAAAGCCTTAATTCCAAGTAGCCAGAACACTGCATGCGTTTCTGTTATTATAAAACATCCTCGTCTTGTATCAAGTTAATTGAAGTTCAGTCAATCGCAGTGCTGACACGGGTGACCACGTTCACTGCCATGAAGGTCACCATGCAGATGTTGCTCGTGCCAAATTTACACTCCGCGGCTTGGCCTTGAGACACAGATCTGCTTCCTTCTATCAAATGCGAGAAGATTGGGCCCTACTGGGAAAGCAAGCACAGCTCTCCCTCCAGAGATCCCGGCCGTGGCCATTAACTCTCCCCACTAATGCCGAGTGTTTTTGTACATCGTAACTGAAAGCGATTTTGAAATAAAGATCAAGATTAATTTTACAATTAGTCTGAATGCCTGTGTTTTCAGGGGATATTGCGATTATTCCATCACCGGCCCAGTCCTTTTTGTTGTGAGAGGATCCGCCTTCCCGAGACACACGCTGCAGTCACTGCCGCAAAAACGGGAGATCGGTAATCTAACACGCCAGCAAAATGGGGAAAACATTCAGTTCAGAAAGGTTTCGAAGATGCAGTCAGTCACAGGACTTCCCCTGACCGTTGAAAACTTTCCGATTTCATGGGGAATATTTTACTGTGATATAATATACTGATTTAAACTGCCAAAGTGGGCGTTGGGATGCTTGAATGCGCATGCCGTAGACAAACCTCCTGAAGACCGCCTAGAACACCACCTAGAACATCACCTAGAACTCCACCTAGAACATCACCTAGAATACCACCTAGAACATCACGTAGAATACCACCTAGAACTCCACCTAGAACATCACCTAGAATACCACCTAGAACATCACTTAGAATACCACCTAGAACACCACCTTTCCTTCAGCGATTCATGACCTGGCTCAGCTGGGGCACAGACGAGTAAGTCCATCACCAGAGCATGGCCAGTTAATATGGGCAGAAAAGAGAAACATGTAGTGAGAAAGATGCCATTCAGGAAAGAAAAGGTGGGTGAAAGGCAGAGATTCTGGGCTGACGCCCTTTATTGAAATCTATTCAGACCAGCTGTGAAGCACATTAGAAATGCAAAGTTTGAATCCTCACTAACAGAGAGCAGCAGACACCAATACCAAAAAATCGAATGTGGGTTTGGAGGGAATTCTGGGTAATAATTCAAATACAACTGCAAAAACAGGACAGACTGTACCATGTTTTAGTCAGTCAGTCACACAACTGCTTCAAGTACCGAGATAACTGAGAGCCTGCAGTCGGCACGTAACAGTCCCACACATTCCAGTCGCGCTCATATTCCATGAAGAAACTCCTGAAACGTGATACAGTGGTTTTGAACCTAAACTATTCGCCATGCTTTCCTTCCACACACAGTACATTCATACAGCAAAAAACAAAACCAAAAAAAACACATTCATGCACATGTGCAAAAAGGAGTTATTGGTGTCACATTCCTATGCATACTAACTCCTCATTATAAACATCAGAGCGACCTCCCAACCTTCCCAGTACACTGGGGGAATACGATTGGGCGGCCTCTGTTGGTTTGTTTGCTGGCTTCCCTTACGTTTAACGACCCCCCGTGTCGTGTGTCTGTAAGCCTCAGAGCCATGACCCCCCTCACCACCCTGGACTGAGGAACATATTCTGGCATGACTGCATTTCCCATAAAGCCTGGCGGCAATGAGGCTTTGTGGGAAACGTAGTATTCGCCCAGCACTGGACAACAGCAATGAAGGGTTAAAAGTCACAGTGATCCCCGGTGAAGGAGCGGCATGCTCCAGCGGAGAGAGAGAGACCCACTGAGGTCATCGAAAAGATCCGGGGATCCCATGTCGTGTGTTTATGGTGCACTTGTTTAAGTGGCCCAGTTCCCAGTTCTTCCAGGCAAAGGCACATCTCTAACACCTTCTTCAGACTTCTTCTGTACCAATACAGGAGATCCTGGTCCTCACAGGTACACAGACTTCCCCTATGTGCAGGAGAAGGGCCTGGAGGGGCAGGACTACGTGGAAGAGTGTCTGGCCATGATGGGCGCCTTGTCCTCCAGGGCCAGCATGCTGCGCACCTCCAGCTCGTCCCCCTCCTCGACGTTGCTGTGGCCCGGCCGTCGCCGGCAGAGCCCCCGCGAGTCCACGTGGGACAGGGTGACCTCCAGCATGTAGTAGAGCGAGGCGAAGAGGGCCAGGCAACCCAGGAGCAGCAGAGACTGTGTCCGCGCCAACAGGAAGCACCAGGAGGGAAGGAAGGGGAAGAGGGAACGGGACAACAGAAACAAAAGGACAATGGATGAAGGGAGCCAGCACCTTTACTGACCTCAGCACACGTAATATGTTGCTTAATTAACTTTTGGGTAAGAAAAGCACTCGGAGCGACGTGTAGGACGTCTGAGAAACCGACCTTTAGGATGTTGGAGGTCAACGGGCTGAAGCTCTCGGGGGGGATGTCCAGGCCGGGGGGGCAGGGCAGAGAGAAACTGCTGTTCAGGTACTGGCCCCCCATGGCGTCTTCCACCACCCTGCCAAACAGCGCACGCCGGTTACACTCGAAGGCTTTTGCGGGAGCGATCGACAAGCAAAATTTACAGTGACGGAGCCGCCGTACCTCTGTCTGGCCTTCACCTCGTCGAAGGACATCGAGGAGCCATAGAGGACGAGCTTCCACTGCTTCAGGACACCTATATTCAGAGCGCCCTGTCCTGAGCCACAGAACAACAGAATGCAGTCAGAACAGCGCCCCCTACAGGGCTACCACAAATATCTTTATTTAAAAAAAAAAAAAAAAGTGGAAAGAAACCTTATCTTTATTAATGCAGCTAAGGGGCAACAACTACCAGCAGAAATGTATAGACTGTGAAGACCAATGAGAATCCTTGAGGGTTTTCTCAGCAAGTTCTAGTTTGGACTAATCTGAAGATACATAAGGTGCAGAGAACATGGATGGGTGTCTTACTGTAGTCCGTAAGCTGCAGGCTGTACACGCCCTCTGCCCTCTCGCCCCAGCAGCGCACCGTGGAGAAGGTCCAGTCATTGTAGCCTGAGGGGTCACTGCGTGTCGTAATAAAGAACAGTTACAAACACTGTTCCAAAAGACCTCCCTTACTTGTCTCAACAGGCAGCACCAAACAGACAAGCAAACAGTTCGTAGTGACATCATTTTTTGATGCAATCTTTCCCTGCCCAGGAAATTCTAATTACCATGGAGGACTTTTCATCCATGCCAATTTAATGTTACCAACAACTGCTTTTGGCATCTGTACTTTTTTGAGATTATTTTCCTTTTTTAAGATCATATTGCCTTTCTGGGGGTGAAGTCAGGTAATATTTTATGATATTCTGGGCTTTTCCAGTTCTCTTTAGGACAGTGTTTCACATCCCAGCCTTTGGGGACCCCCAGATTTTTGCACCCTCCATATTTTTGCTCCCTATCTGCTCCCAATATACTTGACGCAAATATTCAGTGTTTTGATTGCTTGGATCAGGTGTGCTGGGAGGTGGGAGTGAGCAAAAATGTTGACTGTCTAGGGGGGGGGTCCCAAGGACACTGCTATAGGAAAATTATAAAATACCACAAAGTTGTTTGTAAATTAAATCGAAACAGGCTACACCAAGGTCAAGGACTGATGTCATGCCAGCATGTCGGCAGAGACTGGGAGGCACTTACACGTCCATGCTGCGGTGAGCCCCGATGACCGAGGTCATCCCGCTGGGACAGATGAGCGTGACCTCCACGTTTCCGCGGCGAGGGTGGCTCACCGTCACGGCAACGGACACGTGCTCCAGCGTCTGCATCCCGGACTCCAGCAGATCGTCTGCCGTAACTGGATGGTACATATATGGTACATATAACATCACGGCTTCAGTGCACGGGGGGGGGACGGGGGCGTGTGTGCTACCAACCAAAAGAGAACAGATACTTCCGTTTGCCATGGTAACAGAAACACGCTCACTCATGCACACACACACACACACACACACACACACACCCATGACTGTGCACCTGCAGGGAGCACATAAACGACCAGCTGTGATCCGACTGTCCTGACTCAGCACCTCCCTGCCACCCCCCCCCCCTGCACACTTTGCACCAGTACCCTGTAATTCAGAGGCATTTCCTCATCTGCTTCTTGTCATTGCAGCTTTGCACTACAATTCCTTATAGGGTAGAACGGCTCCCGTCAGGGATGCAGACGGGGGTGGGGGGATTGAGAGGGTTGTCCTCTTCCCACACCCCAGTGTGAACAGCAGCGTCGTAAAAAGCTCACAGTGCACCCAAAAGACCACTGAGCATCACAGCGTAACAACGTAACAGCAGTGAAAGCGAGGCCGGCTCGTGAAGGATCGTTTCGGCCCCATCGGAAGAGCGTCGTTTGGGGCATGTTGAATCGTCACGATAATCGAATAGGAACGATGCGGGGACATCGAGGGGTATTTAAATAAATATGAATCTTAATACAGCTGCGGGCAGTAAAGGTGGGCCTTGCTTGTGCAGAAAGCTTGTCATGTAAAAGTGCAGAGTTCAGAGTAATCGTCATACATACAGTGCACATGGTGCATTTCTAGGCCACCATCAGTCTTCAGAATTTTACAAGGCCGCTGAAGATCGCCTGGTTTTTTTTCCATAGACTGGAAAATCAACTATGTTCAGAGACCTTCCTCAGGGCTTCATCCTAGGTGCCTGCGAGCTGATCACGCAAATGTCCTAAGTGCCAAGTTCTGGATTTTCATGGCCAATAAGCTGTTAAGTTTAATAAATCTTTACCGTGGCTTCTTTGGAGTTCATTCTCCATCATTTTCCCCGCCGAATCTGATCAGCAGCGTGCAGGGATGCATTTTCACTGGCTTTAGAGGTATTTGAGAAAGGTACTTGCACGGCAAATTAAGGAGACTTAAGAGGGGAAGCCTTTAAACATTTGGAAATAACATGAAAACAATGCATAACTCACAAAAGTTTGGAACCTAGATTATGTTTGGAACCTAATTATGGAAAAATGCAAAAGAATGTAGCTTTTCTTTAACAGCTACATGTACTTCAGTACATTAAGATTATAACCAAATTCTAACCAAAATGAGGCAATTCCTACATAAACCTTACAGCACTGAGCAGTAAATTTATGTGCTGCGAATACCTGATGGTGCACGGCGTTCAGAAGTCGTGCTGGGACACGTCTCGCATATGCATCTGCAGGAACGGCTGAGAAAACAGGAGGAACGGGCCGTGTTTGGACTGCACCTCTGTCACGCAGGTGCACGACGGATCTATGAGGACCCAAGGGGGGCCCCGACATACTGGGACACCCCCAGCCCTTCAGATCATGTCCTCCCAAACGCTGTCAGTCACCACCAGTGTCTCACATATTTTAATGACTGTTTTTCTTTCCAGGCTGAACTTGCTCCTTATCTTCAGGATTTACGACTCCCATGGTAAAACACGGAGCCCTGCCTGTTTACTTGGGAAGGAAGCAGTGAAGTCTGTTACCAGGGAAGTGCACTGCACATACTTCTGTCTCTCAATGGACAATAAAAAAAAAAAAACGACAATCACAATCGTTGCATATTCCCAGCTGCTTTAAATTGCTTACATCCAAAAAGAAAAGTTTGGCAGAGTTCCGTCATTTTTCCGTCTATCTTTGCCCCTAAGCATTAAAAACATTTGCTCTTTGCCCAGCTAAAGATAATTATAGATATTAGCTCACACACATAAATATCTTTAAAATATTTGACGTTCTTTTTTTTTGCTTGTGACAGTGTTACGGGTTTAGCGGGACATGTCGAGTATAATCGCAAAGCTGCAGGTTTTGCCTGAATGGAAAGTGACCGGCTCGGTTGCCAGGGCAACTGCAGCAGGGCCTTCGAAAAGCAGAAGTCTGAATTAAACGTGAAATGAAGCAGGAAAGGAGAAGGAAAGCAGGAATGTGTCGTACTCCGTCACTTTCAGTTTTTCACCAAGTTCGAGCTTGGCGGCGTGTTCCCCTTTGGGAGAAGTTGGCACGGCCCAGGCCCCGCCCACCAGAGAGCTCCGCCCACCAATGAGCGCCGCCCACAAGAGAGTGCTTTCGCTGTCGGACTCTATCTTGGCAGAGCCGGAGCACCTTTTTTCAAGCCGCCGCGCCGCTGTGGCCTCGACAGCGAGGTTAAACGTTAGCAGGGAGCAGGAGGCGCGGAAGCCGGCGATAAGGGGGCCTACGAGCGACAGGGGGAGCGAGACCGAGAGATCGCAGACCCCCCCACCACCGGGACGCGTCCACCTTCTTGCGAAAGGCTGCCCCAGTCTCCTCGTGCGAGAAATGGCAAGGGTGTCCTCAGCTTGAACTTCCAGGCCGAAACATGGGGAGGGAAGAATAGGAGCAAAAAAAAAAAACAGCCGGGGGGGGGCACAAGCTCCCATTTCCTCTGCCTGAAATGTGCCACTGGTATCTGTGACCTAATGCTCTGCTACGTCTAAACTTTTTTTTTTACGTCCCAATGAATGCAAGCAAAGCTAAACTTGAGTTGTGGTGAAGCCAAAGTGGGTGAGTCAGAGAGAGAGAGAGCGAGAGAGAGAGAGAGAGAGAGAGAGAGAGAGAGAGGGAGAGAGAGACATACACAACACAGAGAACAAGAAACATTGCCTAAAAAGGAAAGATCTGAGTGAGGCTGGCTGGGAGGGACCTCCTACTCCCGCCTTCACTCAGCAGCTACAGGCACACGCATCCACCACACCCAGGCACACAACGGGCAGGAGGAATTCCAGAGCCCCCGCCCCCAGCCCTGCTCACCATTCCAGGTAACGGTGCTCACGAAGGGGTGGGCATGGATAGTGAGCTCCTCCCTCAGCACCGGGCTCTGATACGACACCAGGAACGGGACAGACTCCCACACCTACAACACCGGCAGAGTTCGGGGTGGGGGGGGTTAATTCTCCTTGTCAATTAGCGGGTGACCTCACCTAAAAAGTTGTGAGGCGAGGCGGACCCTGGCTGAGCCGCTGTCATGCATTTCGGGCGTGCCGTTGGTGCTGGTACCTTGGCCGCGTTGACCAGCCTCCAGGCGTTCAGCAGCCCAAAGCCGTGAAGGTGGCTGTGCTTAAAACCAGCACCGTTCGCCATCCAGTCCGCCTCCTTGTCTTCATACTGCGGCCACGCGGACGGGAAGCCGGGAAAACGGGCCGATGAGTAACAGAGAGTAACAGAGTACCAAGAACAGCCCTTCGGTGTTATCGAAACATGTCAAGCGTATTAGAAAGTGCGAACGGCTCACGTCAGAGCCAGCAGGAACAGCTAATACCGCGCTCTCACAGCCGATCGCTCTTATCTCGGCTCGGAAAACATGCCCCTATTAATCAGAACTCCTACTAGTAACACGTGTCTCTGGCCCAGAGCTGCTGGGAGTTCTAGATTTGAAGAATACATTCTGATTAGTACGTTGCTGTGAGCAGAAACTCCAGATGTTATTCTCATAAGGCAGATCCGAGGCTGAAAACCCTTAAGGAGAAGGGCTGTGTTTTGCTAAAGCCTCATCCTTTTCATACACCATTTAACGCCTAAATATTCAACTCGCTCCACCTTATCGGTCTGGGCTGAAATACACTAGCTGTCCTCGGTCTAACTCCACCCGCGGTCATAATGACCTATCAGCATCCAGCCTCCACCCAGGGAAATTTCAGGATCTCCGCCCCTTACCTTGGTGGCAGTGTAGGCTATTATGTGCTGAACGTCCCTCCACGTCAGGCAGGGCCGCACCTGCAGCATCAGCGCCACCATGCCGGCGGCCAGAGGGGCGGCGGCCGAGGTGCCCGTGTGACCCTCTGTGCAGCCCGTGCCCTGCTGCATCGACCAATCGGAGGTCACCTACACCCACGGAGAGAAGTCCCGCTGTAAAGTGTCACCGACGACTCCATATCCAAGTCACACAACACTCCCGTTCACCGTCGTGATGATGATGCCACAGAGCAGGTTATAATACCACAGTAATACAACAGTAATAATCCCTCCATCCATCCATGCATCCATCAGGCTCACCTAGAGCCTCTTCCAGGATGGATGGGATTCCAGAACATTCTGTAGTATCATAACTATATTTGGCTGACTAATGCCTTCACCTAAAGTAACTTCATACAATAATTTATACAGCAGTTCCGGCTTGGCTTTCTTAAAAGGTAGAACAGCAGCCCCGATCCCCAAAGTTTCCTTAAGCATCGTTACAAACGCTTCGCTGCATAAAGCAGCACGGAGGCGGCGATGAGCAGAAGACACAGACGGTGGACCGGCGACACAGACACGTCACAGGCTTCAGCCGCTGAGATATTTACGACCCGTTCTGGGGCTGTTAAATGGGCGAAACGTGAGCAAGGGGTCACGGGGGCGGGGGCTGCTCAGACCCCAAGAGACGCAAGAGGAGGAGGTATGAGCAGGACAAGTGTGGAGAGTGAAACGCGGGACACACGTTTAATGAATTTCCAGTGAAGGTTAGCTGAAAAACAGAAGGGAAGCGCATGAACGAAGGCCATACTCTTCCACATGGACTGCCCTCTGCATTCTGAACATTTTCATTCTTATTGGATTACATTAAATTCACAGAATAACAGAGCCACGTTCACAGAAAAGCTGCACGGTGCCCTCTCAGGCAGATTTCCCGAGGAGGAATTCCAGAGGATCACACTCCAAAGCCCCGAAATCCCCGGAACAAGACAGTGCTTTTATTGAGAGCCATTAAAAACACCCGACACTCCTAAAAGAAAATCCTGTAAAGTAGCAGACATTCTCCACATGTGTGACAGTGCCCTAAACACCGTAATGCGCAGGATATATCAGTTTGGAGGCAAGAGGAATTTGCATTTTGTGTGTGTGTTTGTGTGTGTGTGTGCACGTGTGCGTGAGTGAGAAAGAGACCCGGCCAGCTTCATTAGGACTGTGTACAGGCCCCTGGACCAGAGACAACAACAGGCTGGTCTCTTCAGCATTACAGCAACAAGCTTATCAAGCGGGTCGTGCTTCTTACATCTGTGATGAAGATTAAAAGAAAAATGGGGAGAAAAGTTTTTCCCTCTCTTTTCAAATAAATGCGACGGCTCGCTGAACACAGCCATGACATTTACAATCCAATCAATTAAATCGGGATATTTTTTTCTCCATGCAATAGAAACTATTTAAAAAGTAAACCCAACAGCTACCCAAATCGGGGACCCGTCTAAGTATAAACAGATGTGGATGCAATTAGGTTTTCAAACGATTCTGCCTGACCTCAGATACCCCTGACTTAGCCAGCGGTGCCCCGAGTCAGCTGATCACCGAGCACTGGAAGAAAAAGATCATTGTGTGTGACCGCCGGCGCGATCGCCAAGGCGAGCCCACGTCGCCACGGAGACGACGGCAAACAGGAGCAAACACAGAAGCCCGCAAACTCTCGCTTTCGGTCTCTAGATTTCCCCTGCCTTTCACGTGCTGTTTCTTAGTGCCCCCCCCCAGTTTGCTCATTTCCTTGTGCCAGCCCATACTCCCGTCTCCATGGGGCGATTAAAACGCCGCCCTGAAGTGAGGGCGGGGAATTGCATTTTCACACCCTGTCCTCCTGCGGATACCGGGGCACTGATTCGGGTCGAGCTTGACTCGGGTTGTGGGGGGGCGGGAGACACTCACGATGCTCCTCAGTGGCCCATCGCCGCTGCTGAAGGTCACCGCCAGCATGGAGGCGCACTTCTCCGCATAGAAGGGCTTCCTGCCGTTCTCGTCCACGGCCCCTGCGCGCAAAACATGAACATATGCACATGCACAAAAACGATCTAAACAAACTTTTCCCCTCACCGGCATACTTGGGCTGTGGGGGGGACTGTGTCACAGATTTCCAAATACTTGAGTGAAACATCTTTACAGAACTGCAAATATTTACATTGTCAATTGATTCTTACATCACTACTTGCATGAAACCTTCGCATTGCGGTTAAAAAAAATAAATAACGCTAAACATATCACCATCGGAAGGATAGCTGTGAACAGTGACATCATAATCTAAGCCCCACCCAGTGAATGAGATTGTTCCAGAGGGCATGTGCCTATCTCACCCCACCCTCCTCGCGGCTCACCTATGGTGACCGTGTAGATGGAGTTGGCGTAGCCATCGTAGTTGCAGTCGTCCTCGTTCTGACCGCCGTTGCCGCTCGCCACCACGAAGATGCTGCCGAAGCCTCTCCGGCCGGCGATGACGCCATGCTGCAGCGCTACCTGGTGGCGTGGAGGAGCAAGAACACATATCGTTTACATCGGCCTTAGCGACCCATGGCTACTGCTCATAGGCTGCTTAAGACTAACGGGACCTCAATTCCACACACCCCCAAACGCCAAGACAGAACGCTCTCCTTCAAATGTGGTGGGGGGGGGGGAAGAAGAGTGCATAAGTAAGCAATTGTGGCAAAAACTTAACACAAAGGCTACTTTATACAGTTTTGAATAAAAATTAAATACTAAAATGCCCCCCATCCATAAATAAATAAATATAGTCGATTCATTGTTCCTTGACAGTTCATTGGAGCTGCCCCCTAATTGTTTATGATGAACGGCGGGGAAATTTTTCAGTATAATTTTTTTTTTTTTGAGAAGTCCTGTTAATGATCAGCACACCAGGGCATGTCACAGAGCGCCGTAAGCGCGCTGGACCGCGGAGGCACCCGACTTTGGCCCTCTTCTAGTGCTTTGATGAGTTTCTGCTGATCCGGCCAGATGTGTTCTGAAGATGTGAGTTTGGGCGAGGGAGGGGGGACAAAACCGACATAAAGGAGTGCCAGAACCCCAGCCAGACGAGCTTGTCTTGGCCTTGCTCTCTGCCGCCAGAGCTGCTCCCTCCGGTCTCCGGACATCGTAAAGTACTTTTCCTAGAGGGGGTGTGAAAGGCTGCCAGACTCAACTACCGGAAGTCGGGTAAGGAGGACAGAGGGATTCTGGGAGGAGAGGGGAGGGGTACAGGCCTAGCAGTGCCCATGTGCTGTCTGATCCCCGCAGGTCAGAGTGACGGAACCAAAAGAAGGTGATTTATCTAGAAGCTTGCACAGCCTGTCCTCTGTTTTGCCCTTGGCTCCACCTACTGGTCACTACTACAAAGCGAAACGCATGCACACGGGAATTAGAGCACACATGTGACCTGTACGCCTGCTGGCAGACGCTCAGACGCTGCAGTCGTGAACTCATGCACAGCTGTTTTTACATCTGCTTTATCAAGCACGCACACACGCGCACGCGGGCCTGAACACACACCCTGGCCACTCGCTCACTCTGTGGTCCATCTGGAGAGCAGACCGGTGCTCTGAAGCTGGGAATCTACCTCCATTAAGCGTGATGGGACTCCCACCCAGACTTCAACCGCCCCCCCCCAAGCTTCCACTTGGGAGGAGAGGAACTCTGGTGGGGGTCCAGTCAGTGGGAGTTCACTGGCGTTAACAGGACCACATGACACACTACAGCACCCTCGCTGCTTCCATCAGGCCCCCCCAGCCATAGCCAGAGAATCAGACCACTCTCAACTCCCAGCTTATGCTTAAAAACCAGGCATGGAGGATTAGCATGCTAACAATTACTGCTAATTCTTCATTTTAAGTATTGTGATGGATTAAACTGGGCTGGATGGAAAAACAAGCATTCTGAGCATCCCCCCACCCCGTCCATATCGTTAGATTTTTTTCCAGTGGACTTATGGACTCCGTAGGCAAGCGAGAAGTAGCTACAGCGACTGACATCCCAGCTGGAATCAGCAACAGACGGCACAACATCTGGATAAAGTACTGAAAGTCACTTCTGCTCTATTACTTGGAAACAGGGCATCCATTCCAATGCAGTTCAGAGCCACCTGTGTAAATTCGGCCGTCATTAAGTGCCACGAGCTCTGGGCTCCCGTTTGGCTTCCCCGCCACTGCCGTTAGATCAGAGCCGACGGGCAGCGTCAGCACCGGCTCCCCGCGCCATCGGACGCGGAGCGCCGTCCTTTCCGAAACGACTGGCGCCAAAGGGCCGCGAAACGGGTCCGTCGTGGCGTGTCGGTTTCACGGCTCCGGGGAGTTTTGACGTCGCGCCAGTTTCGCGGCATCACAGCCCTGAGGAGGAGGCTCCAACAGCGGCCACATGCCAGGCTGCGAGACCTGGGAGGGAAGTCGCCGCCTCGACCGGCCGATCCAAACGCTTCTCATTGC
This sequence comes from Hippopotamyrus pictus, assembly GCA_026781145.1. Lineage (NCBI taxonomy): Eukaryota > Metazoa > Chordata > Actinopteri > Osteoglossiformes > Mormyridae > Hippopotamyrus > Hippopotamyrus pictus. Next base: position 8,569,546 of record JAODLC010000040.1, on the reverse strand, counting down.
GGAGGCAGCTGTGGACCACATGGGCACCGGAGGAGCCAATCGGCACACGTGCTTCCGATCAGGCGTCCCGGGCCGACGTGCCAAGCGAGTCTCCGTTCCACTCATTGTTCAAAAATGAGAAACATTCCTTTACATTACAATTCCCTAACTGCCACTTTAAAGGGCAAATAAAACAGATCTTGAAATCTGAGGTGACTAGCAAACAAACAAGGGAAACTCAGTAAGGTATTGGGGCGCACACTGCCGCATCACTGACCTACGGCAAACCTGCACCCATGGGCGCAGAACTGCCTGGCTATTCATTAGGTCGCTCACACACTGCTATCCTGTATTTAATTAGGTGTACAGGCACTTACAGCACACTCATAACATAACTGCTCCCAACTTACCAGCTGACATTAAGGAAAAATGTTTCTCAAACCGGTCCTTGGGGACCCCCCAGTCGCTGTATGTTTTTGCTCCCTCCCAGACAGTCCACATTTTTGCTCCCTCCCAGCTCCTAAGCAAAAACATGCACTGCTTAGAGGTCCCCAAGGACCGGTTTGCACTAAGATGATACATTCCCACTGTAAAACTTTACAATGTTAATATTAGGCCGCAACTTCCCTCTGGAGGATTCATTTTATTTGACATCAAGGAATCCTGTTTTACCTTTTACTACGGAGAACACACAGCTGCATTAAAACACACTGCCCCCTGGTGGGAACAATGATGAATACAAGTCTATCTGCTGACTTTGGCCAGTTTCTATTTTCATTCACACTCTGAAATCTGACCTTTCCTAGGGGATGCGGCCCATCAACAGTCCGCCCATCATCCTCAGGACCCCAGCTGCAGGAGAATTAAAAGAAGAAGCAAAAAAAGGTACTTTTCAGTTACCATCACAAGACTGAATAATTAAGGAAGTTAAATACAAAACGGTATTTACAAAAGCCTGTTAAAACAACAGACTTATTGACTTGTGGTTTTCTTTCCTGGCCAATGAGGAATTGAGAATTATAGAACCTTCAGAACAGCAGCATCTCTGTTGCATAAGCAGTTCAACAGCTGTGAACAAATTCCTGCAAACAGCATGCGGACTGTAACGTTCAGCTGAGATGCATGAAATGTGCCTCATACTTGCACTTTTTAAGCAAACTGGATATTGCAGGCTTTGGCCAGCATTGCTGATTATCTGCTACCGGGGTGGGAAAAAAAAAACTTAAAAATTTCCTGTGCTTTGTAGCACGCAACAAATCCACGTGTAATAAGGAAATAAACGTCAAACCCTTAACTTCAGGGGTGCCGCTCACAGACTGCAGATCATGTCTGAACTGTGGGTGTGGCCACAAGGCCATGTACTTATGTACGCTGCTTCTGAAAGAGCCAGAGCCCGTACCTGCAGCTGTAGACATCGTTGACCTGGTAGTGCTTATTGAACGCCACGGCCTCCATGCTGTCCGTCAGGGGCCCGTCCAGCACTCGGATACCTGATAAACACACGGATACGAACAGGTGTCTGCAGGACCCTCCTGAAGCATTTCAGTCCATAAACATTACCCGGGGTGGGGGGGGGGTCATAACTCCCAGACACATTCTGCGTACGTTAGATTTCCACACATCCTGAGAAAGGTTTCTTTTTATAGGCCCCGAGTATTTATTTTTTTTTTTATCTAGGAGTCACAGAGAAGCCTGGAGCCCAGTTCCAGCAAACAGCACAGGGCACACGAGCACATTGGACAAGAGACAGTCAGAAATGCATAAAATATATGTACAGGGCTGGTATGTTTACGCCAAGGGGACCAAGGAGACAAAAAAAAAAGTTTTACCCGGTTTTCCAAATCACGGGGGGGGCTGTGCCCATATCTCCCGCAATATGGAGGGTCGACTGTCCCACAGCAAGAGACAGGAGTAGCCAGAGAACCACAGGGAAAGCGTGCAGCCTCCACACACAGGGCAGGGCCCCCGCACTCTCTACTGAAGCACCAAGCTGCCGTGGGTGACTCACTGACAAGGGACTTTGTCATTATTAATTCAGTTCCCAGCTCAATCACTTAAGCAACCACATTAAATATTAAGAAATTCTAATTAACTCATCTATCTCTTTTTTCTTCTCTGAAAATCTTGCAACAACAGGAAGGCGACATGTGACGCAACAAACAACAGGTCGCTGTTGCAAATTCAAAGCGAACAGCTACTGTTTATACAAGCCAAGCGAGAGAGGATTGACATCGACGTCGGTCAGTGGCATTTGCCCTGGTCAACCCGGCCCTCGGACGTCCTTGGGCTGACTTACCTGTGACATTTGGCCTGGATGCCGGACAGAAGAGTGTGGGGGCGGAGCTCTGGTTACTGAATGCCCTTAAAACAGGTCTTAAAGAATGGGCAACAGGAGAAAATCTCCCTCATAGGTAAATGGCATTGAACCGGAAGACAGCAAAGGAGATAAGCAACACTACTCTAAAAAAAGGGCGTCACCGACCATCAAGCGTCAATTTCGTACTATTTCCCCCTGGGGTCAATAAAGTGCATCTCAATCTTAATCTTATAAAAATTTCACTGAAGCTACGGCCCTTACGATGAAGCACACAGTGATGACAAGATGGTCAATGTCTATACAAATTATCTGTTGACATGAAACAGCAGGATGAACAGCAGCACCCAGGACGTCGCTCACATACAGCCCGACGCCTGAGCAGTTACTGCCTCTGGACCCCCCCCGAGACAAATGTCTGACTCACTTCCTGTAGCGAAGCTTCTTCTGTCGCTCGCTCTACTCCAGCCCCCCAATGCCATCACCCCGACCCGCCTACCTGCCACCCGGCTGCCGTAGGCCACGCCCACGGCGCAGAAGCTGTTGTTAGGAGCTGCGGCGATCTCTCCGGCGCAGCGCGTGCCGTGGTGGTTATCGCCCCGGCTGTCGGGATGAGGCATGGGATCCGGGTCATTCGAGTTCAGGTCGTAGCTGCCCTCGGGGCTCTGAGGAAATATCGGGGGTGGGCTAATATCATACTCACAGCCAGGTAGAGGGCGGAAGCGATTTTCTAATGCCAGAAATGACCGTTAACTTATCCAGCAGTCAGTACATTTACACGCACAGCTAAGTCGGGCCACGATTATAGCTCGACTACGCCATTTAATTGGACTACTGCCCGTGTCCCAGTATACATGCATGGGAGGGGAATCGATTTATTGACTGAAGTATGTCCAACTCCGCCATAGTAGGTGGCGATATGGCTTCTTTCAGCTTGTTTGTATTGGGCTGTTTCCAGTTGACCTATTATGTCACAGACATAAAAAAAAAAAAACATTTAATTAATAATGGGTGCGTGGACAAATGAAGTGACACAAGCCTTAATTGCAATCTGGTCGAAGGAACAGATAGAACAAGGTCAGGAAAGCATGAGAAATAAAGTACTGTATTTTGTATAATTTACTAACACAGCACGGTATTGGAATTTTTTTCCAATGCAATTTCTTTGTGATAAGTATTGGGGTATTTATTAAACAAAAAAAGGAGTTCAACATAAGAATCTTACGAACCCATCTAAGATTATTTAAACAGCGAGGATATAACTGATTATGATTGTTTCAGAGAAAGCACACAGCGCTTAAGCAAAAGCAGCGGAGGTAACCTTTAAAATGATTTTTAATATATACTAGATTATCTTGAAAGGGAATAATTATTAAAACTGCAAAACTTGCCGTGTTTTTTTTCCTATGACAGAGTAACAATGTTTCGGCGAGACTTACACTCCCTGCGCTAATATCCATACCAAACTGAAGATAAGAAAAAGCCTGATCTTAATCTAGCTGACTAACGGTATAAGAATTGGATGTGCATAGCATACGATATGGGTATTAATATCACACATCGTCCAGTCCTATAACATACTCATTTCTCAAATGTAGTACAAAATACCCAGCCTCGTGTTGTGATGTCATTCATCGCCTTTTTTACGCTAGTGGAAAACCAACACCTTGAAGTACTGTAGTTTTGGTACTTTTTTGAAGTACCAGAAGTATGGTACCTGGTGCGGTGGAAAAGTGCCCTTTAGTTAAGCAGAGACTCGGACAGTTTTACAGCTCTGTACCTTTCGTACATGCTGAAAGTGCTCAAAGCTTCTTCTTTTACTTCTGGGTCATATCCTGGGGGGCAGGGTCATGGAGCATGGGCAAGGAGCCTAGGCCAATTGGAGTCCGATCGAACAAATACATGCAGGAGTAAATCGCCTCCCAATCGTATTATTTGGGTGTCTTAGTCTGACTAAGAGAAATTCGATTTAGAGTGGTTTCAGTTGGACTAACATGTTAACAAGAACTTTAAAAGTCTGGTTTAAGTCGGACTAACACAGTAATTTGATTTTCTTAGTGTGCATGCAAACATACAGAGTTTCTCATGAATCGTAAACAAGTGACCTTTTAAAGTAATGGGAAGCATTAAGTGCAGGTGTGAAGTGCACTGATAGGGCAGTTTATAACAGGCCATTAGAAGCAAGACTGAAGTCCCATAAAGCAAGGAAGAAGCCCTTCATTAATGAGAAACTGAGAAGGACCAGGTCGCAGTTTGCAAAAAAAAATATATAGTATATACAGACGCACACCCATAAGTTGAGAAATAAAACAAAAAAAATATGCTGAGGTCTCATTTTTTTCCACGGCTGTAAATACATGAGGGTAACAGTACATAGTGCACGGCAGTATGGCAGGGAAGCAAAATGTGTTTTCAAATTATTTATTTTATAAAACTGCAAACAGAATTAAGACAAAATTAATAAAATTAATATTAAAGTAAAAATTAATAAAATGAACTAAATCTCGTCTAAATCTGGTGTTCTCTGTTACTGAGTATGGTCACATTTCTATAGCAATAAATACCCCTTTAACAGTTATTTTTTTAGCATGGTCTGAAGTTCCTAAATGCCAGGTGGAGAGTAACATGCAGAAGCTATTTCTGTCTCACTCCGGCGGTACACAGACTCAGATGATGTTGTCTCAAATAAGTTAGAATGTCAAATGTGTTTTCAGTATCTGATAGAGTGTCTTGGTCTTATCGGGTTCTCTCTCCTCAGTGTTGGTGTCATTTACTAAGTTGTTCCAGTACCACGCGGCATGGTGGTGCAGTGGTTAGCACTGTTGCCTCACACCTCTGGGACCCAGGTTTGAGCCCCCACCTGGGTTCCATGTGTGTGGAGTTTGCATGTTCTCCCCGTGTCGTCGTGGGGTTTCCTCTGGGTACTCCAGATTCCCCCCACAGTCCAAAAAACATGATGAGGCTGATTGAAGATACTGAATTGCCCGTAGGTGTGCATGTGTGAGAGACTGGTGTATGAGTGTGCACCAAGATGGGCTGCCCCCCCCCCATCCTGGGTTGTTCCTCACGCCCGTAGCTTCTGGGATACGAGGTTGGAAAATGGATGGATGGATGTTCCAGTACTACTGATTTAAGTGATGTGGGAGGGTCTTCAAACTCTCAATTATCACCAATATGATTAAAACCTGAACTAATCGTAACCAACTCACAACCACAAATACCATAATGATTCCTATGTTGAACATCTACTTGTACTCTCATATATAGATGCATAAACAAACACTACGGTGTAAAAGTCTCAGATACTCAAAGAAAATTATGCTTAAATGATTTTCATATTGGTGTAAAACTATAATATTGTCAGCACATCAGCTTAACCACATCAAAACCACTCATAAATGTAAATCAGTATTTTCAGCAACCATTCAATACACCCGTGTAGGGCTGGGCGATAACATCAATATCATATCGCGCATGCACAATAATCACCAGGACTTCAGATGAGACAAAGCATTTGGCTGGACGCCAGCTTTTCGGTGAAATACGGACATTAATTTACGCCCATAATTTGGTAAGAGGATTAGTAGTATGGCTTAAATATTAATGAGATGCATTTTGTGATACCCAAAAGTTAGTAATCTGTATAAACTTTATGTTTCTTAAATTCAATTAGCGGAGCAGCCCACATAATACTGTTTTGCTATACTACGGTTTGGTATACTCTGGTTTGGTATACTACGGTTTGGTGTACCTCAGTGCAATATGCACTGAAGTCGCAGTGAAGAAGAGCAGCCACAACATATTTTAAAAGAGGAGATCTTGTGGATAAACAAGGTAAAAAGACGTTGGCGGTGTGGTGGTATGTTTTGCAGTTCAAAGTCTGACACATTTATGAAACATAAGGATATGCCGTATTTATACTAATAATGACTTTTGGACGTCATACAAAGCCTCATTAATATTTTAGTCATACTACTAAACTGCTTAAATTATGGGCGTAAATAAATGTCCGTATAGCACTGAAAAGCTGGCGCATGGCCAAATGTTGCGCTTGTCATCTGAAGCCCTAGTGATTATTGCGCATGCGTGATATAATATCGATATGATATCGCCCAGTCCTATACCCGTGTATATTTTTACTCAACCACTAGGACACCTTATTTGACTAATCAATACCTCATTAAGTTATGTAACTAATTAAGAAAGCTGGAGGTAAAAGGTAATAAATACATGGAATGGCTGGGGTGCCCCTGAGGAGAGGTTTGGGGACCAGAGTGATGTTCATCTAGGCGTCTGACAAGACATCAGTAATATTTCAAAGAACCTAAGAAACCCTTGATAGTTTAAATTGTGTTACTGTTTAATTGCATATGTTCTCATGTTAAATTGTGTCTTTCTTTTTGTCTGAGCAAATATACACCTACTGCCAAGAAAAATATCTTTAAACATCTTTTTCTTTGACTCAACATCTGCGCAGTAGCAGGGCTGGACTGGCCATCTGGTGCACTGGGCATTTTCCTGGCGTGTTGATGGATATATGGGCTGGCAATCTTTATAACGGGGGACCCCAAAGTCCAGGGTTTTTTTTTTTTTTTTTTTTTTTTTAATCTCGGTCCAGCCCTGCACAGTACTGTCCACACACACACACACACACACACAGATAAATATATACACAGACACTCAGTGGCCAGCTTATTAGGTACAAACAGTCTGCTCCCGCAAGCGGGGAACCACCTGGCTGTACCTGAATACATTCAGCAGGGGCGGATTAACTAGAGGTGACAGAGAATGGTGTGATAAACATCCTGCCTGCACTCTAGCCCCCCCGATCTTGACTTTCTGGGGGTTTTTTGGTAACAAAGCGCACAGATCAAATGTCCACTCCACTTTGGCTAAAATATTATAATCCATAACAATACACACTAACACCATATGGCCAAAAGTATGCAAATACCCCAACTAATGAGCGGAATTTCCTGTCAAATCCACACCCACTGCTGACACAGATGCATAATTAGGCACAGTGTCACGCGATTTCCTGTAACAAACATCGTCAGAATGGGTGTTTGTTGTACAGGAGAGGTTAGTGACTCTCCACTTGGCACTATCATAGGACACCATCTTTCCAACAAGTGAGTTTGCCACATTTCTGCCCTGCTAGAGCAGCCCTGGTCAAACACAAGTGAAGTGACTGTGAAGGACAAGACGTCTGGGAACAAGTTCAGCTGTAAAGTAGCCGGCAAGCCGGGCTCACGGAAGGGGCCCTGATCACCCGACATCAGTGCCCGCAAATCCGGCAACGTCCCAGCATCTAACGGAAAGCTTTGCCAGAAAGGTAGGGGCTATTAAAGGAACAATCAGCTGACCAACTTCATATTACTACCTCTGGTTTCATAATGAGATGCTGGCCAAGGTGGTATCCACATACTTTAGGCCAAATAGTGCAAGTTAGATTTGACCAATCCGCAGCTGCAATACCACCACCCCCCCTCATCATCGATTATTATAGACAGCACTCCCGCCCCCACCCTGATCAGTTAGCACCCCATGCTTTGATTAGCCTATTATTAACATTACATCATTTTTAATTCCCTCTCGTTGCTCCAAAAAAATTGCTCAAATGGCCCCTTAGGGGCCCCGACCAACGTCAGCCCGGGGACCCCAGAGGCGTTAGTCCGCTCCTGGCCAGATTCATTCAAGCCAACAGTACAGCCGCAAGTGCAAAAACACGAGCTCAGTATAACTGTACTGCATCGCTGTACCTGTCTATCCTTAAAGTGGCTCTGAAGGCAGAAGGGGAATCATACGTGGTATTGTGTAGGGGTACCTAATAAAGTGGCCTCTGGGTGTGTATATAGAGAAATATAGAATAGAACAGAATACTGATGCTTTAATAATCTCCATGAGAAAATTCTCTATTCGCCTACCCCATCTTGCTCTCCATGAGACACATGCACACAAATACAGGGGAAAGCAAGCTGGGGGGGGGGAGGTCACAGCAACACAGGGTCAGCCAGCGTGCAGCACCCCTGTATTTGGGGGTTAAGGGGCCAAATGGCAGAATCGGTCTGCCAGCCCCGGGATTCGATCTGGTGACCTTCTGATCATGGGCATGGGGTCCTAACCCGCTGAGCTGCTCACAGTCTCCCACAGGAAGGCAGGCCTGCATGCAAACCTGTGATCTTCTGTTTACGAGACAGACTCCTAGCCAGGTTCTCGCAAATCCCGCTTCACACATTATGTCTATCTATGCAAATATGTACTTAAGTATGCACAAATGCATGAGCAGACAAAGGTGTGAGTTAACACCCTTAACCACTGACACTTGCATACTGCACATTACAGCATTACATTTTTGTTTTTGTTTTGATCTCCATGTTATTTCGGAGAAGCGCCTGTCCCAGAAAGAGAGCTCGCATACCACAATACAAAGAAGTATGAACACGAAGAATGTGCGACTCACATAGTTGGGCTGGATGTCCTGCAGTGTGTGCTGAACCCCGTCGTCAACGACAACCACGGTGACCCCAGAACCCGTGACGTTGCGTTCCCACACCCCCGTGACGTTGATATCCATCCCCGCTCTCACTTCATTGTGCTAGTGGGTGGGGGGGGGGGATTCACAAAGCAGCAGGGGCGAGGATTAGTCTCAGAGAACCGGAAAAACAGCATCACACAGGTGGGTGGAGAAGGAACATGATGCTTCGCCAATTACAGCAGAGACTTAATGCTAATGCTAGGCTAAGCCAGCGCTATTGTAATACGCAGCAATAGCATAATGCTAATGCTAGGCTAAGCCAGCGGTATTGTAATACGCAGCAACAGCATCAGCATAATGCTAATGTTAGGCTAAGCCAGCGCTATTGTAATATGCAGCAACAGCATCAGCATAATGCTAATGCTAGGCTAAGCCAGCGCTATTGTAATATGCATCAACAGCATCAGCACTCCTCCAGCTTAATTTGATGGAATCATAGTCCAGTCCTAGGAAACCATAGTAATCATTACATCAAACGGAGCGTGACCGTTACACGGAGGAAAGGCTGCGTCTCACCAGATGCCACTGCTTGGGGTATCTGGGGTCGTTAAATTCCATGCTCCGCTTGGCTCTGCGCAGGGGCTGCTCCTGAGAGTGCCAAGCCACATGGGGATGGGCAGCCAACACCTTCGCCGCTGCCGAGATTTCCTCTGGCTGCCCATGGGGGGCGTAGCAGAACAGGTAGTGACCCTCGAGCTGCCCGATTTGGCCCCAGTTTTGAAGTCCAGCCTCCTGGGCCACGGCTTCGGCGAGGTCGTCCAGTCTGCGCCCGTCTTCATCACTGGCGCCCAGTCGCACCGCCCAGGATAGGCCGGGCACGCAGGCACCGCTCTCCGGCCACCCGAAGCCCGGGTGGGGCTTAACGGTCGTCAGGAGGAGCAGGGGTATCGGCGGCAACAGGAGGACGAGGAGGTGTGACAATGAAAAGGCCATAACACTGAGCACGCCTCCTCACCTCTGTTCCTCCTCATCGACCTTCTCAGAGGGTAGGAGAATCGGGAAGCACTGAAAGGAAGAGCAGGAGAAGGGATTGCAGAATGAGTCAAGTGAAAAAACCCAAGCGATGAAGAAGAAATGGCAGGAAAGAAATTCGTAAGGAAGAACACAGGCAGTAGGCAGAGAGAGAGACACACAGAAACACACGCAAATAGTGAGTAATATACAGAGAGAGTGTAACATTTCCATAAAGGTGGTCAAATTTCACAGCAATGGTACTGGCAACTCTAGTTACCCAGCAATCTAACTTCAACACGTTATCACACTGTCAACAACGCGGCCATTTTGAAAGATGGCACAAAACATGTCTGGCATCTAGCTGTTAACACTGCCTGCAGTTACTGTTGCATTTCAGTCTTCATCTCGAATACATGAGCGTACATGTGGCATATTTTAATGCCAACTTAAAGACAAATTCACTGCCTTTAGATTGAGAGTGCCCAAAACAACTGTTTTCAGTATAATTATATAATTTCTAAATTGCATACACTGAAGCACAATGTTTCCCAATGTCAGACAATCTAGTGGGCAGCAGGCTACTTCCAAAAGCAAGTTCACGCTACACGATTTTAGCCCCGATTTTCCCATCTCCAAAAGTTTTTGTAGACTGCGGATAAAACCCCCAGATTGAAGGCAAATCGGTGTTTGATCAAAGCTGGCAAATTGGCGCTCGATCGCTATGTGTGAACTGTTAACCATGCAACCCAACAGAGTGGCCGATGCATCAGCGATGCCTGTCGGATATCTAGCAGGCTAACATCTGAACCTGTCGGTGATTCCAAATCCAGTAGAGTGAAAATTGTTGCGAGTGCGGTGACGACCTACAGCCAAAGACAGCGCAAGACACGGCGAAAGGTGAAACCAGAGGCAGGAGTTTCAAAACAATTTGTAGCTCACTGACACTTGAACTGTGGTTTCCCAGTGTCATTCACGTATGTGATTCTGTGACAAAATGTGTAGTTCGGAAAACAGACAGACTCGTCAACGATTCCTCATGGCAAAATGTCTTTTAATGAGTGCTGTTGCTGGTCAGTCATATAAAACCACAAGACTCCCGATTACAAGGCGACAAGTTGTGTAGTGTAAACAGAACACTGATCTGACGACTTTAAAAGTTGTGTATTGTGAACTTAGTATTACGTGAAACCTTTTCACAAAGGCTCACAAAAGAAAATAAGGTAACGGACAGCTAACAGTAACTGCATATCTATGTTCACTTTGATCATGCTACATGAACGGGCGCTGTTATCTATCATCAAACTGACTTGTTAGCCATATGCTCATGATGGTTTACAGGAATCACAGAAGCCACTATTTTCTGATTTGATCAACTGTACGGAAAAAAAATGCAAACAGAATACGATAATGTCTCTCACCTTTAGCCCACGTCACACTTGACAGTCAACTTCCGTCGAAGTCTGTTGGGGAAAAATAGAAGTAAAGATATTGCCAGATTACTTGTTTTTCTAATTTCTAAACATATGGTTCTTATACAACAGCTCGCTGCGTGATATTACTGTAAAATATTTATGTTCTTGGTAAAGCAGTGGATCTTCCCAATCGTTTGTATAAATATATTTCAAGTAGCTTGGGACTTCGTTTCAACAACCTGCTAAGCTTAGGAAAAAACGCAAGGAAAATACGTAGAAAGCAAACCGAAACCGACACGGAAAAGTTTACTCGAATACTTTTCTACTTTCATGAAGTACCCTAGTCATTTCCAAAGCTTTGAAGCTACTTTGACAAGCAACACTAGGGTACAATCGTGGAGGTGTCACGTTAACGGCACAACGCTCGCGTAACAAAACCTATTTCTTACCTTAGCGCCGAGAAATATTTACAGCAAACAGTAAGTTATATTTTCATTCTGACGATCAGGTGCACAACTTTCCTCCGGCAGTATAGCACGTCTCGCTGTCCGAGCCCGATCCCTCCATGTTGTCAAACAACACTTGTGCTTCCGCGTTGTCCGACCAAATCAGGGAGTGACGTCACTTCCGTCAACACGCCCCCAAACAGATGGTGCCTTTAAAAACGGAGACAACAGATAAATACGTAGTATTTTAGCTAACATGATGCCACTGCGTTTTGCTCGATTTTATTTTTTTTTTCTGGTTGATTGAAACTTACATCCTGATCATATTTAAGGCAATGAATAAAACGTAATTGAACCACACGGGGGCGCGAGGATGACTTGTATGTAATATGTAAGTAAATGACACTATAAATAGTAGTGCCTTTCTTGAAATGCCACCAAAAGCACCAAATTATGAAAAACCGGGGTAACTCCCAAATGTACTATTCCGCTTACTGGTTACCTAGGTGACCTGTATTTATGTTGGCGGCATCACTGTTTTTGAGTGGGGATTGAATCCTGCCCTTGACACCTGTTCCCTACCTAAATAGGTAAGTCAGCTGGGCTTTATTGTAATATCATCCGTATACAGGTACACATGAAATAACGTCCCCTCAGGACCACAATGCAACATACAGACAGCAAGTGACAAGAGGTGGGGTGTCACAGTCGCTGAGCTGTGGTTTGTGAAAATGTTAATTTTATGTATGTCGACTCAGCGGTTTTGTGGTTGTATGATTGTACTATATAGCCCGCAAATCACCGTGTTTTGCATATGAGGCATTAGTATGTCATTAAAACGATGGAACATAATTACAAATTGCATTTCTTTCTTTAATAAATGGCTCATAAGGATGTGAGTTGCCCCCATTAAGATAAAGAAATGATCGCCAACCACCATACCCACTAATCTTTCATAGCACATATGCAGTACTGGGCTGTGGTCAGCTTGCAGTCTATCCTAGGAAACACAGGGCCGTTGGCGGGGGACACCCTAGACGGAATGCCAGCCCATAATAATTATTAAGGGAATTTATTGTATTATATTTTTATGATTATATTATCCGTCAATCTTATTATCCAACCGCTCATCCTACTCAGGGTCACCAGGAATCCTGGAGTCCCGATTTATTATTATAAGGGAAATATTAAACCTTGAAGTCACTGTATGATTTTAGTCCCACTGTCCACAATACATCATCCTCTCTGTTCCTATTTGTTCTCTGCTTTCGGTCACACACACACACACACACACACACACACACACACATCTGTAATTATATCTTTGTAGGGACTCTCCATTCATTTCTATGAGGAAAACGCTAATCCCAACATGACGACCTTAACCCCTACCCAACCCTAACCTTAACCATAAGTAACCAAACTAAATACTTTCTTTTTTAGTTTTTTAATTGCATTTTTTATAAAACCGACAAAATATGATAATAAAAATGTCCCAGCAAATCTGGTCCCCACAATGTACAAATTACAAAAATGCATTAGGTGCCAGCTGAATGAGATGCCGTAACGGACTGAATCACCCAGCAAAGAGAAAGTCAGGTGACACACCCCTGCAGTTCATTACTTCCAGAACCTAAGGATAGCAAAAGAGCAGAGCAGACCCTTACACACAAGCTGACATAGAATAAAGGGATTAAATTGTATCAGTCATATAAGAAATAAAAGTACTTGATACTTGAAATGCAACTTTCAACTTTTTTCACCTAATGATTTTACTATTTCCTCCTTTACGTCTAATTCAGTCATTGTCTTTGAGGTAATAATCCATCTAATCCACAATGCGTTCTTCTTCCCATCCCGTACCTTATTTTGTTATATTGTACCTAAACAGATAGATGACTGTCCGTCACAAGGCCCACACACATTTTAGAAGCATTGATTAACCTATGAAAAGAGGGAACTTGATCCCCAGGGAGGAATTTCTGTTGTCCAGCGTCATCAGAAACATAAATAACTCCAAGGACAATATCCTTTACTTTTCATCCTTCATTGCTACATCCCATAATCACAGAATCATCAGAGCACTTCTGCAAATGGCATGGACCAGAGTGTGAAGTCAGCGGCGTACAGAGTAAACAGTAATGGTGTCCCTTGCACTGGATGAACTGTGGCCTGTCAGTGATGTAATCTATGGTCCAGGTTGCCATGGTGTCCTCGGCCTGCATCTTCTTGAGCTTTTCCACCAGCAGGGAAGGCAGGATGGTGTTAAACGCACTGGAGATGTCAAGGGAGAGAATCCTCATAATGTTGCTTTTTTCCCCCAGGTCTAAGAGGCTCTGTCAATTTTTTACAGGATTGTATATTGCACATCTATCAGTGCCTGGTATGCAAACCAAAATAAGCTTTCAAACTGGTGGAAAGATGGAAACTTAGGGAAATCCATCTTACCCATATATATTTTTTTGAGAAATACAGCTCAAGGCTACCAATCATGACCTAATTCTTTCTGCCATCTTAGAGTCCTTTACTGATTATAGTTTTTGTCATGGTGTATCTCTCTTGCTTCAGATTTTCAGAGCTGCATGTATGGAATTTCCCTGCTCCTCTTATGAGGAACAGCTGCAGGCAGACTATTGGGAATTATCTTGTGCCTGATTGGATGGTCTGTATCCTGTGAGTTTCAGTGTTGTATGTTTCAGCTTTGTCATTTGATTTTAAGGTGATCATTTCTGATACTTATTTGTGTCTGTAGTTTTTGCCTCCTACATTCATATTATAAAGCTGTAGGAACATCCAGTGAGTGTTATACATCCAGTGAGTGTTATACATCCAGTGAGTGTTATACATCCAGTGAGTTTTATACAGGGTCTGCAAGCTACTCCATGTATTTTATCACTTCCATCCAAATATTGAGCTGACACTCTCTTTTTTGAACCAGTGACAGGGTCCTCTACGACATGCTTGTGACAGGAAAAACTGGCAGAAACAGAGCACGAAATAGCAAGTTGCACCTGCTTTACCTCCCAAATTACTCAGCTGTTACTCTGAGGCTCACTGCCTATGCTCCTCCCACTGTGCCTATGAAATCTTCACGTCATATCGCCCACATCCTTTGCATGCAACACAAGGCCTTCATCCCCTAAGTACACACATTTTGCATATTGTTACAACAGCTACTCAGAGTTACTAGAACAGCTAATGATCTAATATGTGTAAATATATACTAAAATAGTAAAAAGGAATTTTAAAGTGTAACAGGGTGGAATGGGTTTGCTGAGTAGCTCACTAAAATTGTTACCTCACACCTCCTGGGTTGGGGGCTTGAATCACTATTGTGATTAGTGTGGGTGTGTTTATATTTATTACATTGTGGGGACCTGTAACTTTTTACCTTTTTTGGTCCCCATAAGGATAACCTCAATATTATGAAAACCTGTGAATGAATTAATAAAACTAATAATGCCAAAGGTCTTGTATTTAATTTGGTTACTTATGCTTAAGGTTAGGGCTAGGTAGGGGTTAATGGTTAATGTCATGGTTGGGATTAGGGTTACAGCCATAGACATTAATGGAGAGTCCCCTCAAAGATATGAATGCATGGACCGCGTGTGTGTGTGTGTGTAGAGATGGCATGTCACCCCTGTCATGGTGGTCACCACTCAAGCTCCAGTCCAAGGACGTGCGGTTAGGGTAACTGGCATCTCTAAACGGGCCGTTTTGTGTGCCTTGTGATAGACCAGCATCCCATGCAGGGATCTACTGCAGCCATGTGTCCTGTACTGCCAGGGATGAGCTCCAGTCTCCCCAGTGACCAGGATTAATGGTTAGTAGATGAATGGTTTTCAGGGATGTAAGCGTGAAGCATTTTTTTCTTTCATGAAAGAAGAAGGTCACACTCTTACTGGAATGAACTGGGACTTGTTTGCATAACCTTTTATGGACATGCCCTGAGCCAGAAGAACTGGATCATCTAGTGAGGTCATTACTCCGAGACGATTATATTATGTACTTTATTGAATGTCAGTACAGTCAGGTTCACCTGAGTGAGATCCAGGGCAAATTATTTACAGCAAATCAAACAGACCAGATGAACTCGCAGGCTTCGTTAGACTTCATTTAGATGTACTTCTCTATGCATTGTTCTTTTTGTGTACATTTATACATGTTATTTGCTATAATCACAAGACTATTCATATCTATAACCGAAGAGGGGATTGAATAGTTGGGGTGTGCAGTTGCATATAAAGACTGTACATCTTAAAAGTTTGAATTAATAACCCTTGAAAAGACCTAGATATGTGCCAAATCACATCAACTTAAGAATTCAGTATAGTTGATATTCTTCCCTTTAAACATATGTTCTTGCATATGTCTATGTAAGAGAAAGTCGTACGGCTAGCATTTCTGTTCTATTTCAGGGGGACACTGCTGAGAGAGTACTGGCACTGCTGATGTGAAAATCAAACAACATACTGATATTCCCCAAAGTCCATCTCTCTGTCGTAGATACGAGGCAGCTTTACCCATGTGCAAAAACGGGCACAAACGCTCATAGTAGCTCTTCCCAAATCCCAGTCAAAATCGCTTCCCCCAAAACACGGGTCAGTGAGGCAGTCCACCGCCTACACATCTGAACTGGAGTGGAAAGTGAAGTTTCTCCTCCCTGTGTAGTGAAATAGGGAGATATAGTCTTCTACTCTCTTGGCTTGTTCTTAAGTTCTGTTGCGTTAGGTGCCTCCGTACGTTGACCCGCACCACTGGACGATACGCACACCAGAACAGTACAAAACAACATTTATTTCCAGTGTGCTGGCCCGCCTCGTTTCCCGTGACACCACACACCCCCTGTCCCACCCCCTCACCCCCTTACCCCTCCTCATTTAAGGAGAGAGATGTCGTCGGCGAAATCGCCCCCACCCAGACGGAGGCAGCGGGTGAAGCGCCATTGGCAGACAATGAGGCACAGAGGCAGCATGAAGAGAGCACATATGCCAGCCATGATGTAGGCGATGGTCATCAGGGTGGACTCGTCCGTCTGAGGTATGTTGTAGCCGCAGTCCTCCAGGTCCATGCTGTGGAATGGACCCTCCACTGAAGCTGTCCGGAATTCATCATGAACTGAGCCAGAAATTTGGAGGGTGGGGGGGGGGGGTGACACACAAAAAGACCGGTCATTGTATGGCAGGTCTGTTAAACCCTACATGTAGGTCGACGGTTCAGTGCACTGCAGGGCAGTAGGACGTCTTAAACCGTGACAGAAGGACCCCAGCAGTGTTTTTTTCCACCTGGTCGCTAAACCCATCAGATTCAACAAATTAATTTAACAGCATCAGTGGTGGCATGTTGGCTCAGTAGGTTGCACAAACCTCCAGCGTCGAAGATTCAGGTCTTGCCTTCAGCTCCGTATGTGTGCTGTGTGTGCTCTCCCAACGTCCGGAGGAGTCCCTCACATAGTCCAAAGACGTCCAATCGAAATCAGTGTTTCTCAAGCCAGGCAACGTATCAGATGGTCCACATTGGGGGAGACCAATAATATGGCCCGTCTGGGGTCCCCAAAGACCGGTTTGAGAAACACTGCTCAAAATTACCCTAAGTATATGACTGTGCATGTATGTGCTCTGTAATAGCATCCTGTCCTGGGTCTACCTTCTTGTGCTCTTTGCTGCCTGGGATAGGCTCCAGGGCCCCCATGACCCCATGGGGGGATTAACAAAACCCGTGTAACTGCATTTACTGAATTCCAGTTTGTTAATGAAAAGCATGCTGGGCTAAAGCACTGGCAGGCATGCAGTGCCTTTATGTGCTTTTGTCCATTTTGCACCTTCAGCACAACCACACTCATTGGAGCACAAAAAAAAAAGAGTCGTTCGTGAATGGTATCCATGGTGACGGCACAAACAGCGCTCTCCCCGTGCCCCGTGCCCTCCCACGTACCATGGCAGGTGCTGACGGCGAATCCGATGCGCTTCCTCTGCCGGTCGAACACCACGTAGAAGCCCTCCATGATCACGGCGCCCATGACGGTCCCGGTGCTTGACTGGGACACGGCAAACTTGTAACAATCTTCCTGTGCCGACGCCACGTCCTCGACGGGCCGGAGGTATTGCTGCCGAGAGACGGGCCCCCGTTGATAGGCACGGAGGACAGCAGACGCTCGAAAACACTGGCCATTCATTCCCCAGTCAACGTACACAGCGTTTAAGCATACGACACCGTCTAAAAGTCTGCAGCTCTCACATTAGAAACTAATGTTATTTGTGTAAAAAACGGTCACATCAATGGTTGCATCAAAACGCACAAGCAATATCAAACTGCTATGCCACTGTACAAAAATGAAGCACTTTTTGCAAAAAAAAAAAACAAAAGTATGAATTTTGCTATGACCAAAACCCAATGCAGAAAAGCAACAGCAAGTATTAAGTATATTCTTAGTAATAAGAAATATTCAGTGGTGGACAGTTAAAAAGCAAGACATGTCCAGGCATCAACAGAGGCATGTAGGCCAGGACCGACAGAACGATAGAGACAGTTGCTGCCGTCCTCTGGCGATGCCTCCACCCGGGGCCCTTTCCACGGGACGCCCCTGAGGTTCGGGGCCGCCTCACTCGCCCCCGCCCACCGTACCTGGGGCAGGATGGAGATGCGGAAGGACTGGTTGCGGTTCTCGCTCATCAGGTAGAGGGAGATGACCGGGAAGATGTGCCAAGGAGTGGTGCCCGTCTGCCAGCACACCAGCTGCTCTCCCAGCCAGAAGCCTGATGGGAACTGCTCGGTCTGCCGAGTTCGGGGTAAGGGATAGGGATGGGGGGAGGGCGTACAGTAATGAAGGTGATGATGAGCTACAGCAGAATCACTGAAACTGGTGAATATGTTAAGCATATTCAACATCCTTCTTTTGCCTTTTGTACATTGGTAGATATGAATTCTTATATATTAAGGATGCAACAATACTACTACGGATATTGGATCCGATACCATCCTTATTTACTCGTCCTTGTAACAATGTAACGCCGATGCCTATAACCAATACCAAGTAATGACGTATCGGCGATATCATTATAGAGCAAAATGACGTGACAGAATGTTTGCAATGTGGAGATACTTCAAAGTGAAGAATGAAAACAAAAGCAAAGCAGTCTGCAAACTGTGCTCTACTAAACTATCCAGAGGAGGTACAAAAGCAGGTTCATACAACACTACTAATCTCATTGAACATGTCAAAGTTAAACATAAAGAAGAGTATGATAGAATCGCTGCCAGCAGCACTCCGCAAAAACCCACCATGCAGCAAACACTGGCGTGGGGAGAGAAAATGTCAAACTGTAACCCTCTTGCAGTGAGAATAACAGAAGCCCTCCCAGCATAATGTCAAAATGGTGGTAAACACAGAGCGTAATATTATTTGAGGTACTGTTTTCCACAGAGACTAAAAGGCGAGAATCAGCACCGCTAATCAGCATGCCCTGCCCCACCGCCCCCATCGGGGAAGATTAACGGATTTTCCAAATATCGTTTATTCATGCTTTCATGTTTTTTTTTTCACCTAAAAAAAAATTACGTGCCTTGCTTAGCGCCATATGCGTGTTTGATTGTGTGTGTGTGTGTGTGTGTATGTGTGTGTGGTGGGATGATTTTGATATTGGTTATCCCAATATTTTAAAATGAAAACATTGCATATTATTTTTTTAGACATCCTAATTTGTATCAGTGAGTACCAGAAAGCAAGTATGAGTACTCGTACTCAGTATGAAAACAATGGTATTATCTCCCTTTCTCTCTCTATATATATGCACACACACACACA
>JAODLC010000040.1:8533342-8547770 GCA_026781145.1 Hippopotamyrus pictus | reverse complement strand
TTTATAAATCTGAGGTTATCCAAATGGGGACCTCAAAAGATGTCCCCAAAAGTAGGTAAATTTAAAGTTTTACTACATTTTGGGGACAGTTTGGTCCTCAAATGTGATCTATGCAAACCCACACACACACACACACACACACACACACACACATATATATATATATATATATATATATATATATATATACACACACAAATTTTCAGTGACCTCTTGTCCTATTGAAGGTTGCAGAGGGTCCAGAACCTAACCCAGAAGCAACGGCCACCAGGCGGAGAATAACCCAGGATGGGACACCAATCACAGGGCACACTCACACACCGTTCACTCACACGTGCACAATTTTGGTGATTCCAATTAACCTCAGTATGTTTTTTGGACTGTGTGGGTAATCTGAAGTATCCGGAGGAAACCCCACTACGAAATGGTGAGAACATGCAGGGAACAAGCAAAGAACAAGCAGTTCACACACATGGAGCCATGGCAGAGATTCTAAATGTGGTCAGAGATGTTTAGTAACAGTGCTAACCCCCCCCCCCCCCGTCCTCTTTCTGGCCTCACCATGCTGCCCCCCACAGTAGCGCTGTCCAGGCTGTAATTCTGGCTGTACCCGCTGCCACACAGCTGGAGGGAGAAGAGGTTTGGAACTGTGGTCTGCCGCACCAGCGAGTCGAAGAAGGGCTCCAGCGTCTCGTCGGGCTTCAGGCAGAGGGCAGAAAGAAGACAAGGTTTAGGTTGTGGAGAAATCATGGTTCCTCTGGTCTTTATTGACCTTTCAGTCATGCAAATGCCTGTGTCTGTCGGTCATAAAATCTTTCTCGTCCAGTGGTCAAGGTCAAGACGGAGAGGAGTCACACAGGTACTGTAATTAAAGTAGACATGTCTCAGGCGTTGGGTATGAAACAGAAATAATGATATCCTGCTGTACTTTTCCTGCATGCGTCTCACACACCTGTCCACTTCCACCCCTCTCTGAGCAAGCGGGGATTCATATTCCAATATCCTCATCCGTACTCGCTTCCCCATTGTGATGGAAGGCCTGTATCTTTCATCCTTCACCTACTTCCACTACACATCTACCCTCGAATGAGAGAATACTCCATCCTGCCCGCACACCCTTTCAAGATCCGATCTAAAGCCGCCCCTCCCACTCACTCGTGCAATCTCAGCATAGGCCAGCCCAAGGATGCCCTCCCAGTTGGAGCCGTTGATGAAGAAGTGGTCGGACTGTGTAATGGCAGCGATGTTAGCCCGCAGGGAAACGTTGGGTCCATGGGGCACAGACACCACGTCAGTGCCCAGCTCCCCTTCCCAGCGGCCCTGCGTGTATGGCACATACACACTATGGCCAAGGTCCCTATACGAACTTGATCTGAAAAGCAGAATACAAACACACTAAGGCCATTTGCACCAGAAGGTTGTTGGTTTGAGTCCCAACTGAACCTCATGTAGTGGGTCTAAATATCTCCAGTATAAATCTTCCCTTATTTAAGTCTTTAGCCATGGATAATAATACCAATTAAGCAAATAATTCAAATAATAATATAATAATAGGAGGATTGTGAAGAAGAGCAAGCCACCAGAAAGCCTAAGACTGTGACCATGTTGAAGAGTACAGATTAGATGTCAGTGTTGTGAACTAATGAGCAGTGTACTCACAATGAGCAGTGGTAGTATCTGAAGTGTACTCACAGTGAGTGGTGGTGGTAGCTGCAGTGTACTCACAGAGATTGATGGTGGTATCTGCAATGTACTCACAGAAAGCAGTGGTAGTATCTGCAGTGTACTCACAGAGTGGTGGTAATATGTTCATTGTGCTAAACGAATGTGGTGGCAGTACGTGCAGTGTACTCACAGAGAGCGGTGGTAATAAGTGCAGTGTTCTAACAGAATGTGGTGGTAGTATGTGCAGTGTATTCATAGAGAGCAGTGGTAATACCTGCAGTGTACTAACAGAATGTGTTGGTAGTGTGTGCAGTGTACTCACAGAGAGCGGTGGTAGTGTGTGCAGTGTACTAACAGAATGTGTTGGTAGTATTTGCAGTGTGCAGTGTACTCACAGAGAGTGGTAGTAATACATGCAGTGTAGTAACCCAATGTGTTGGTAGTACGTGCAGTGTATTCACAAAGAGCAGTGGTAATATGTACTCACAGAGATTGATGGTGGTATCTGCAGTGTACTCACAGAGAGCGGTGGTAATACGTGCAGTGTATTAACAGAATGTGGTGGTAGTAAGTGCAGTGTACTCACAGAAAGCAGTGGTAGCATCTGCAGTGTACTTACAGAGAGTGGTGGTAATACATGAAGTATACTAACAGAATGTGGTGGTAGTAAGTACCGTGTACTCAAAGAGAGTGGTGGTAATATATGCAGTGTACTAACAGAATGTGTTGGTAGTGTGTGCAGTGTACTCACAGAGAGCGGTGGTAGTATCTGCGAAGGAAAGGATGAGCTGCTGCTCCAACAGCAAAATTACTGCTGCCTGTGTCCACCAGGATGTTCAGCTGTGGGACACATACACACAACAAATTTTAAAGAATGTGTTGGATAGTAATTGCTCCCGTTTATAACCAGTGATCATACCCTACTTTAGGAAACAGTAATATAATCCAAACCCTGTGTTGGCAAAAACAGTTCATAAAATAATATAAAAACCTAAGTAGGAATAAAAAAATAATATACAATGTAAACAATATAACAATTTATAGAATCATGTTAGTCTCAGTCTTTGTTATTATAAAGAAGTGAATGTTTAATCGTTTTCATTTTCAATTTTATTTTCAGTAACACTACTTCAGGGGACACAAATAATGTGGTAGTACACTCTTACTTAATGCATTAATTAACCATAAACTAAGTTCTGTACTGATCCCATGTTTATTCATTAATTAATCCTGACGGTTCATCTATCACATGCAGTTGCTACTGTATATTTGCTCATAATTTGTACTTGAGTAGTAAATGAGTTACTGAGTTACTTGTGCCCCCTCAAGTAAAATGTTACCATATTGTCTTAATGGTTGAATCTGTATTTTCCTTCACTGGCGGGGGGCCACGACGTGAGCAGCATGGTCAGCATTTTGTCATTCATCCCCACCACTGCCGTGTCTGTATGGAGTTTGCACGCCCTGCCCATGTTCTCTGGATTTCCTCCCATGGTCTGATATCATGCGTGTGATGTCTTGCAATGGGCAGACACCCCCTCCAGGGAGCCCCCTGCCACTCGCTGTGAGCTTCCTGGGGGGGCCGCAGGCCAGACATAACCCTCAACAGCGTAAGCAGTTATGGACACCAGACCTTATTCTGCCGTCTGATATACAGCGCTGACTTGGCGCCCTTGTCTTCATCGTTGGCTTATTAGCGCAGTAAACTGACCCCATCACTAGCTATCTGAGGGAACCTGAAGCAGCAGACCTTTAAATTGGCTCCATTTATATTATCCCTGTATACATACTGTGAAATTAATATTGTGACTTTCGAAGCTCAGTGGTTGAACCTGAACCAATTAAAGGCTGACACAGTTAACGGGATAAACATATATGCAAATCAGAATCTTCACAATTTCCTGGCAATTGTAATGCGAAGCAGATTGTAATTCAATATTTTCTGCTGAGAGACGATGACAGACTATTACCGTAACACCAAGAGTGATCGTACACACTAAAAATGAGTATTAAGGCGCAGTGAGGTTAGATTTACAAATTAAAACTTCCATTCAACACTCCGCTGTAGCATATGTGTATCGTCAGCTACTATTTATAGCTATTTATAGAGGGGCCACCACTATACTGCAAAAGGAGAAACTGACTGTGCACCGCAGTCATCTGTTATGTTATACAACACATGGCCATTTAAACCAGTATTCAGGCAATATTATAAACCAGGGGTGGGGAACCTGATGCGGGTTTTTGGGATGACCTCTCAATCAGCCAATAATAAAGCAGTGGCTCTCAACTCCAAGTCCTGGGGACCCACTGTGATTGGCTGATTGAGAGACCATTACAAAAACCTGCACCGGCCCTCCATGGATCAGGTTTCGCACCCCTGTTATAAACTGAAGTATCTGTTCCTTGGAACAAGTAGTGGGCCACTAATTATCAAGGCTCAGCAGTGGAAATGGCTGGTCTGAACAAACAGTGATTCCTACAGCTCTGAACAAACAATCAGGAGGGTATACCAGCAGTCTGTGGCAATATGAAGCAAACGTGTCGCAGGGACCGGCCAGGTGGCTGGACGAGGATACGATTCTCCACATGGATGTGAAAGGCGAAAAAATATGAATTACTACATTTCCAGCCACAGTCACTAAAGTGCCTGGAAGCCCATCAAAGTATCTAAAGGGCAAATGAATTATTGATTTGCATCCTACTGGACACCAGAGACTAGCTGTCTGACTGACTGACTCAACTGACTGGGCACAATCCGATATGAAGGCAGAGAGAGGGAAAATGAAAGAGAGAGAGAGAGAGAGAGAGAGAGAGAGGGAGAAAGAGAGAGAGAAAGAGAGAGAGACAGAGAATGAGAGAGAGAGAGAGAGAGAGAGGGCAACCTGAGATCAGCAATCAGCAGGGGAGGGGAGCAGGGACAAGAGACAATGCAAAGAGCAGCTGATTACGAAGAGCACAGATACAGGACTGTGGGGACAGCAAACAGAGCGACTGCTCCTCTGAGGCTTCAGCAGTGTCAGTATAAGGCATCAATCATTTAATGATCCACATTAAATATCCAGTTGTATCCCAGTATATAAGATTTCAATCCCAAAAAATTGACCATCAAGTGAGGTGTCACGTAATCCCCAGGGTTAGAGGTACTGCAAAACTCATGACTGACAGAGATAATTGGCAAATAGCTTTGGACAAAAGTGCTTCCTGAATTAATTTTTCAGAAAGCTGGGGGTGACTCTCACTACTTGTTTTCTCTTTATTATGACTGACATGCAAAATGGTGGTATCAGTTTCCATATAAGCGACTTAAAGTCACACATTAATACATTTCTTCCGCAGAGCTGCAGCCAATCAACGCACAGGAAAACTCCCAGTCATCACCTTGCAGTAAATCCTGGTGTCTGCTGCCTTATACACCCCCCACCCCATCCTCTCCATATATTTCTGATGGCTAAGCAGACTCACGATACTTCTCTACTCCCTCCACCAGAGTTCAGGGTAGGCGGCTGCATCCTGCCACACCAGGGACCCCCACAGGAAATGCATGAAGGTCTCCGCTGCACCTCCATATCTGTCTCCATTACTGGAAAACACTGATAACTCCTCACCTCTCTCGCGTCCAATGGCATTTGGAGGGAAATAGCTGACGATGGCACTGGAGAAAGTTTGATACTGGGGAGGGACAGAACTTAATTAAGCTAAAGTTATATATTTTTTTGACGAATGAAGTCAAATTAAATATTAGGGGGTACAAGTCCCACCCTGCCCCCCAACTCCTGCACACCCGATCGCTGACGTTCTCCCAGCACACAATTCCCTAACTTAACGCTACTTAACACAGTCTTGTTCGTCCACAAAAATCCATTAATTATATCTGTAAGCATCAAATAACAACCAAGCCAACATTTTATCACAGGATTTCAAGTAACCAGCAGCTGTCCTTTTCCATGCCATTTGTATCTTGCTCTGTAGTCAAGGTCACAAATATATATGATAAAAAATATAATTTTTTTTTTTTGGTTGGACAAATATCCTCTACTCCAAAGGAAAAATATTCATATAACTCAAGCTTTGTGTTTGGTTATCTGCTCAATTTGTGCAGCAATTTTCTTGATTTTTTTTTTTTTTATCATTTGTTAAGATTTGTTAAGATTGATAAGATAAGTTATATTTCTCAAAAAAATGCTGTAAGCAATTTGGTTGTAAGAAAAAGGGAGGGGCCATGGGAGGTCAACTTCAGCCAAAGTGCTTTCTTGGGTACCCCCCCCCCACCGGCATAATGCCTCTGCCCCCCTCCTTAGTGCCACCCCGTTCCCTGCAGCTGGCAGAAAGGACGCATACAATTGTCCCGTGTCTTTCCCTCACCAAACAAACACGCAGACGCACACACACAAACACTCTCCCAAACACACTTATACACACACAAACATTCTCCTAAACACACTTATACACACACACTCTTGGAAACCCATAAAATGCATTCGTCATATAAAGACCTCTTATCCAAACTTAACAATTTAGATGTTTCCCTGATTTTCAAAAAAAAAAAAACCTTGGTATTCATAATCAAAGAGCACCAGTGCTGTGATCTGAAAGTGGATTTCACAATGATAACAAAATGTTATTTAAAAAGTCTAAATGTGAATAAGCTAGCGGCATAATTAAAGTAAAATATAGACACATACTATGTTAAGACTCATAGTACAGATGAAAGTTAATACTTTATGCAATACCTGAGATGGCCCAGTACGATGGAAAGGGCATCCTGACTGGTTCAGGATAGGGTTTTGGGTGCAGGTGCCCGGGCATCAGCCGGGACACCGCTGCAGAGGGTGCTTGGGGATGACCTTACCTTTTGCGGCGGAGTTCCCACTGCCATCTCCACATAGTAACCTTGTCCAGATTTGCCCCGGAGGTTGTCGATCATTTCCACGAAGCTGATGCCCTCGGCGCTCCTGCGCCGCCTGCTCGCCCCCGGGGCCCGCTGTTTGGCCGCGGGCTGCGCTTCAGACGGGAGGCCCTGTCGCAGAGGGACGCGGATGGCCAGCGGCTCCGGCACGTCGCGCCCGGCGTCGGGGCTCGCATTACCGAACAGTGTCCAAAGCATCATCCAGAGAAGCCAGGGTGCCTCCATCTTAAGACGTTTCCTATGCAAAGTGTTACTCTTATTTTAGCCCTTTTCCTTATTTTCTAACCCGAACTTGTTCTTCCTTCTCCGTTCTTTCTGGTGCCTGTAATAATTATTGCAGCATTGCTGTTTATAGGTCCGGCGTAAATTTTAGATGCTGTTATCCAAGTACCGACACCGTTATTATTATGCGTTATTTTGCACAACACATAGCAAAAAAAAAAAGCCGACTATTATTTTTTCCCGATGTTGCTGTTTTCCTCCTGTGGTCCTTAAGTTTAAATTTAGAAATGTGCTGCCACCTTTTACGCCCCACTGCCGTTTTTTATGCATAACCTCCCGCTCCCTGATCAATGTTAAAAACAGGTAAAACTGACACATGTAACAAAAACATATTTGCGTGATATAGTCCTGTATTTGTGAATATAAGACTACATATAAAATATAAGGAAATTCCCAGTACCAGATCAACGAAGATGAAAATATAAATGAGTAAAATATTTAAAAACTGAGCAAAATAAAATACTTCTCTTTAAATGTCTCCGGGTGTCAGAAAGCGGAGGCTGGACACCCGGCGACCCTCGGTGCTGTTGCCTGTCCTGACATCGTTCAGTCACACGGACAACCTGCCGCCCTACTGTCCACCATAATCCGCATCTCCTCCCCGAATACAATCTACTGCTTCTTCCCTCTTCTCCGCCTCCCTCTCGGCGCTGTCA
Organism: Hippopotamyrus pictus; assembly: GCA_026781145.1. Lineage (NCBI taxonomy): Eukaryota > Metazoa > Chordata > Actinopteri > Osteoglossiformes > Mormyridae > Hippopotamyrus > Hippopotamyrus pictus. The sequence continues at coordinate 8,540,258 of JAODLC010000040.1, read as the reverse complement.
GCATCCAAGCTGAACCAGGATAATCGGTACGTCTTGGTGCCCAAAGCATTCTGGGATTTGTAGTTTTGCGTGTAGTGCTCTATGCGATTGTATTTGTTTTATGCAAATACGCGCGTTGCACGATCTGCTTAAACTAATGACACACAAATAATTGTACTTTTTGATACCTTTAATCGACACGGTGTTTTGGTGTTTCTAGGCTAGGAAATTAGTGAGAACCCTTTATTAGTAGCTGTAGAGCATCCTTCAGTAGCAATAACCTCCATTAAATGTAGGCGTTGATCAAACTTGCACAACAGGTAGGAGGAATTTTAATGGAAAGTGATGCTTCTTCCCCTGTACTTCATAGCTGGGGTGGGGCCTTGGTGTTTGAGTGCAATGCTTTGTTTGTTCATTTCCAAAGAGTTCAACTTTTCTCTCATCAATCCACAGAACATTGTCCCAGAAAATCTATGGAACATGCAGTATAGATGCAGCAGTGCGTGTGTGTGTGTGTGGGGGGGGGGTGAATTATGTTTATATTACAATGTGGGGACTAAATTGCCCCCTTTATTCAGGTCCCCGCAAAGATCTGTGAATGCAACCAAAAGTCTTGTATTTTGTTTGGTTACTTAGGGGTAAGGTTTGGGCTTGGTAGGGGTTAAGGTCGTCATGTTGGGATTAGAGTTTTCTCCACAAATATTTAATTAAAACCTGTGTGTGTGTGTGTTTTGGAGAGTAGCAGTCTCAGCAGCCACATGAAGTGAGATTTTGGCAAAGGGATCTCTACTATGCCCCAATGCTGTTTCCCTGCCGTTCTTTATAACCTCCAAAGGATGCACACTGTACTCTGACCATGACCTGTGCCAGATGCCCACTTTAAGGGTGAATAGCAATGTCTCTATCCAGTCGTATAAGCTTCACCGGCTCTTCTTCTGAGGTCGTCTGAAGTCAACTCTGATCTGGTCATGTTGCACTTGAATAGATATCTGTTGTGAAGAGTCTGTAACCAATACTGTGTCAAGGCAGGGCAGGTCACACCCACAACTGAATTCACTGGTATCCAATTACCCTCTATCAAGAGTCCATTGTCATAAAGGTTCACATAGTTTTATCATTAATGACCAAGCATGATAAAAACCATTTTCTCCGTGAAGGTATGGAAATGTAAAATGTTTTGTTTGTTGTTTGTTAAAGCAAACTAACCAGGCCACATTTTAGGTGCCATTTATGCCGAAATTAAAATAATTTCAAAAGGTTAGCAAATATATTGCAACTGAACATGCAAGTTTTTAATGAGCAGCAGCAATCTCAGGTTCAGCTGCAGAGGTCCCAAAAGTCAGCTGGATTTTATTCCCTCGCATAATTTATTAAATGATTTATGACCTACATTTCACATGCATTTAGGGTTAGGGTTTATTATTACCCAGTATTGCATTGAATAGTGGAAGGAAGGAAGGATGGAAGGCAGGAAGGAAAAAAATGAAAGGCAGAAAGGAAGGACAGAAGGCAGGAAGGAAGAATGAATGGAAGGAAGGGTGAAGGTACGGAAGGACAGAAGACAGGAAGAAAGAATGGAAGATAGGATCGAAGGAAGGGTGGAAGGCAGGAAGAAAGAATGGAAGACAGAAAGAAAGGGAGGAAGGAAGGCAAGAAGGATGGAAGGCAGAAAGGAAGGACATGAGGACAAAAGGAAGGATGGAAGGAAGGGAGGATGGAAGGGAGGAAAGAAGGAAGGTTTTGGATGTAAAATTACACAGATGTGCGCAGGTGTCTGGGCGGATTTTATTTTTTTCTCGTCGATGCACAGAAGTATCAGACTTTAGAGACAAAATAAAGGAGAAGCAGACAGCTGATGGGCTGACATGAAGGAGGCACTGTGAAGCAAATGGTTGCATCACTTTTTTATACTCTGCCTCAGTAGGTAAACGAGAGCAAAGCAGACTCGTAAAATACAGGTGATAGGGCTCTCAGAGATAACAGCCTAGCAAGCACCTCTTCTGCCAAAGGAGGGCACCAACTTCATGTCTGCACCTCCTGGGCGTGTAGATCATGCCGGTGGGCCCACTATGACTGTTTACTGGGGGTAGAGTGACCTAAAACATAGGTGGAGCAGATTTTGTTTGGCTCGATGGGCACATCTGTGGACAGAGGAGACAGAGAGAGAGAGTTTACGTTATCATTTACCTTTTGTTGTTGTCATCCATATGCACTTTGTCAATAAGAATGTATTTTAACAGATATTGCATTTAAGGGGATTGTTACCAGTCAGAAAGTCAGCTCATCATATACTGTAGAGGTCACAATGGTCCACCCCCATTTTGTCTTAGATTGGAATAGTACATTATTCAGTTTCTCATAGACCTTCTCCCATTGCTTAACACCCATTCCAAATCGAAAGAAATGAAGACCATCGCATAACTCCTTAAATGTGCATCCTGTCAGCCACCTGCTCCCTTCCAGACTGCAGAGACTTCTACATGCATCATAACACAGCTGGAGGAGAGAGGGAGGTATTCGCCTGATTTCACCCACACTCCTGTAGGTGGCCAGCTCACAGCAGCACTGTAAAGTTATGAGAAGGTGAGGCACCCAGCTGTCCAACCCTAGCAATGAACTAATGTTGACAGACCAAGGTAACCCCCAGGTCCCCCCTGTGAGATGTTCCCTCAGCTGACCTCCGCACCACTAAGTTACGAACCTGAATGTTGGTTCTGCTTCTTCTGGTGCCGTTGCTTTGCTTTGTTCTGCTCTTGCGTACTTCCTCGCACCTGAGAGCTGGGAAATGAGAAAGGGAGAGGGCACCTGTCAGAGCACCAGAACATTCCCACTCCCACAAAAGTCCTTGTAACCCAATAGACGTTACACACACCCCTCAACATCACGAGATAAGGTGGCTCATAAGCCATGCAAATGATATTTGGGATCACTGCCAAGTCTGCAGAAATCATTGGTATCTGGCAGACCTAGAATAAGCACAAAGCGGAAGTATGTACCAGATGTCGGGAAATGCACTTGTGACCCAAAGAGTGGACATGCTATTGTATTTTTTGAGGGAAGTGCTTTACATTGTTTTTCCAGTAAAATCCCATCTATCTCATAATGGGGTTGTGGTGAGTCAGGAGCCTGTCCCAGCAGGGCGGACACACACACACACACACACACACACACACATATTGACACGCTATGGGCAATGAAGAGACACACATTCCCCCTACAGAATGCTTTAGAGTGAGGCCACGTGCTGCATATATGGTTACATTCATCCATCCATTTTCTAGTGTGAAGTTTGGCTTGAACACCAATATGTTTCAAAGTACACGTAATTCTGATAAAACATTCATGAACTAAAAGGGTATTTGCTTCATTATCACCTGTTAAAAAAAAAAAATCAAGGTTTAGTGTCATAACCAGTTTTCCTATCCTTTTTTAAGAAAACAGCCATCATTAAATGCCGAGATGTCAGTTATTAATTAATATACACTATAATCCAGGGGGGCAATCCAATCCAGAAAGAGCTGGTGGGTATGTGGGTTTCCGCTGCAACTACCTAATTAGATTACTAATGTTGCGTTCCATTTGAACTTGTAACTTGGAAATTCTGAGTTCCTAGTCAGAAATTTCAAATGGGATGCTTCCTGAAGTCGAAATTCTGACTCATGAACTCGGAGGAATCGACACAACCCTGACCTCAAAATTCAGGATGGCTGTGCCCTTTATCAACAGAAGTTAAAGCTGTAGTTTTATACTGTTTATTAACACTTGCATCTTATTTGTGGCTCATTAAACTGGTTGTACACACAGTACTGTCCAACCGCTATCTGTGGACGTTTTGCTACGGTGTTTTTATGCGCAAAATCCCGTGTAATTTGTTGTTGTCCATCGATATTGTGAACAAAGACTAACAATTAACCGGGCTAGAACTGGGGCCCATTTCAGAAACAATGGATATTTTGGTAACACTTTACCTTAGGGGCACAAGTAATTTAGTCACTAAGTCACTACCCAGGACAAATCATGAACAAATATGTAACTGCACGAAACACATGAATTGTTATGATTAATAAATGATAAATAAACATGGGATCAGTATGTAACTAACACTTAGTTTCTGGGTAATTAATACATTAAGTAAGAGTGTACTACTACATTATTTGTGCTCCCACAAGTGTTACTGATTCTTTTGACATTGAATTAAGTTACACAATGTAATTTTTGCTATTAATCAATCCTCAAGTCACTCACCTTCACAAATCTCAGGAATTTCATAAATGAGATATCCCAAGTAATGGAAAAAAGACAAAATATATCATGCAGCCTTTCTGCATCTTACCATTCAGCTGTGTCATTGGACCGAAATCCTTTGGCGAATGGATTGCTGGCTATCTTTAACTGTGTGATCTGATTGGGTGAAAAAGAACAAAGGGGAGAGATAATGAAATGAACAAAAGTTAATATAAAATATAATAAGTATTAAGGATTGTAATAGTCTTCTAATTGGATAATTTTAGAGTGTGCCTTATTCCATCCATCCATGTTCTTTAACCGCTTATACTGTTCAGGTTCACGGAGGGTCCAGAGCCTAACCCGGAGCCTATCCTGGAGCCTAACCCGGAGCCTATCCCGGAGCCTAACCCTAACCCTAACCCAGAACCTAACCCGGAGCCTATCCTGGAGCCTAACTTGGAGCCTATCCCGGAGCCTATCCCGGAGCCTAACCCAGAGCCTAACCCGGAGCCTATCTCGGAACCTAACCTGGAGCCTAACCCGGAGCCTAACCTGGAGCCTAACCCAGAGCCTATCACAGAGCCTAACCCGGAGCCTATCCCGGAGCCTAACCCGGAGCCTATCCCGAAGCCTATCCCGGAGCCTAACCCAGAGCCTATCACGGAGCCTAACCCGGAGCCTATCCCGGAGCCTATCACGGAGCCTGCATGTGCAAGTGTGCCTTGATGTCTGATTTTTAGACCTTCAACAAATATGATCAGCTGCAGAAATTTCCTGACTAATTCAGCAGACACTTATGAGGAGTCTCGGTCATTAGAGCTGCAGCACTATCCTTTGGTTCTGTTAGAAGGCCACAGACAAAGAATCACTGTGATTAGATGCCGGAACAGTACCCTGTGATTCTGGTAGGCAGTGACAGCAGTGAAGCGAGTCTCACTGAAGGAGAAGGTCAGGAAGTTCTGGTGGGGATGTTGCTGGTAGTTGTGATGTGGGTCCACATACACCACATGGAACCGGGGCTGGTACCGATGCATGGAGTTTAACATTATCTGTACACATATATGCAAAATGTACAGTATTAGTTTGGTTTCCATGGGAACTAAGGAGCCATGCATTCGCCCGGGGGACACTCACGTGTCCGTTGTCATCGAGCAAGTTGTTGGTGAGCTTCAGTTGGTCGAAGGACACGGTCTGCTTCATCCACTGGGCGCCCTTGGCGGGGGAGTCAGGGTGAAAGTGCACTCTGCCCGGCATCACAGGGTCCGCCTGTCCTGCCACCAGCCAGGACGAGCTGTGAAATGCATACCTGGGGGGATGAGGTGAGGAGCGAGAGGGATTGATCAGAGAGGTGGCCTCATGGAGCCCCGTGTCAACGGCCAACTCAGCTCAAGCTGAACATTTATGTGTCTCTATAGCGGTGTTTCCCAAGCCAATCCTTGGGGTCCCGCAGACAGTCCACGTTTTTGCTCCCTCTCAGCTTCCTACTGAGGGACCGGGTTGGGAGACACTGCTCTATTGGAATGAGGATTCCCACCTGTATCTCTTGTTATCCGCAGGGATGAAGTCCATGAGGAGAACATACTCTGCTGCTGGGTCCATTCCAGAAATCTGGACTTGAAATGTGGGAAACATCCGCCTGACAAGCAATAATAATAAATCAATTGTTTTACATACAAGCTTCTTATGTCCATCTGTGGAACCAGGATCCCGACATGCTAACCTTCCTGCCTTAGTGATGATCATTTCCATACCCAGCTGGTCAAACTGCCTCCACAGTGCACTCATCTCCAGTTGAACTTTGACCCCGGCAACCTGGGGAGCTTTCACACACTTATTACCAGCCTCTGTAACACCCGAAAGGATGGAAACCCCCCCAGGGATGGAATTTGATTGAGCAAGAGAGAGGGGAAGAGAGGGAAGAGTGAGACGTTAGTAATTTTGTATTTCTGTTTGTAAAAGCTGTGAAAATGATACTCCTTGTGTCTCTACTCTCAGCATTTCCTGTTAGTAGAAGTACTATATATTAGGTGGAATGAAGTAACTTGGACAGAATTATCCGAGTGTGTTGTTGTTTGCATGAAGATTTTATAGCCTTTTTTTGAGAACACATTAGAACTTGCTGTGCATTAGAAAGCAAGATAATTTCCAAATTTTCTGGCAGAATAGTTACAGAAGATAGAAACACTGACAACAGGCAGAACGCTGTACGTAATCAATGAGAGATGAAGGAAAGCTGAGAGGATGCTGCCATCAGAGCAGAAACAAACAAATAAATGGGGAGAGTGAGTAGGGAGTATAAAGAAAAACGTCCAGCAATTTACAAAACGGGAGACCAAAGAATAGAAACAGCAACTATAACTGTAATGAATCTACAGATGTATTGTGCTATTCTGCCAATGAATAATAGCCCATATTCTATAATTGCTTCTCCAGTGCAGGGATACACTGAGCCTGGATCCTATCCCAGGAAGTTGAGGGACACCTTGGGCAGCCGGCCCATGTCTGATATCTGGCATGGTCTGTCACACAAACGAACTACCGGCATCTTTAAGGACATTGGGTCTTCTGAATGGGTCATATTTGGAGAATGGGTGTAACCAGAGAAGACCCACATGAGCCTACCACGAGAAGGACATGCAGATAGATAGATAGATAGATAGATAGATAGATAGATAGATAGATAGATAGATAGATAGATAGATAGATAGAT
>JAODLC010000040.1:8509065-8528940 GCA_026781145.1 Hippopotamyrus pictus | reverse complement strand
TGGTGGCGTTCATGTCGGCGTGGAGGTGGACCTCAGCCTCTCACCTCCCCACTGTGCAACAGCAGAGTTCAAAGGTCACCGACGGAAGAGTCAGCAATCAGCAAACACACAAACAAACCCCCGACTGCGGCGCAGAGGTCCGACTAACGCCTGCAGTGTCCCCCCTTCATCCACCATTGCCCCCACTCTGGAGATGTTCTCTTTCAGAAATTTGGGATGTGAAATTAACTTGGTAATGCAACGAATGCTTTACAATTCACAGCAATGCGAAATGTTACTTTGACAATATTTCTCTGATGCAAAAATGCATCTTGAGTGGTTTTCCATCCACTCTGAAAAAGTTACCCACTGCGGTGTAAATGTGTTTTGCACCTTAAATGACTTGCCAGAATTATACAATGGAGAGACATCAGACCAGCATTTATCTTTGCATAACAAAGGGACTTGAAACAGTTCTAAAAAGAGCAACTCAAACAGTCGGCTCACATGCAGGAAGTCAGACCACCGGCTACATCACAGAAATGCTCAGAGTGGTGTCAGCTCTGTGGTTTGTGTTTATTTGAGTTGCCTGACTACTTATCTTTAGTCTCTTTCATGCATTTTGGCTATGAATTAAACAAATAAACTTTTCTGATTTTTCATTTTTTTTTGCTTTTTTTTTAAATACATTTTTAAAATACAAAAAATACCCTTGAAAAGAATACAGTAGTCCATTTTTTTTGTTAATTCCTCTCTTCAATTAATAACGTTTCAGGTCAAAACACCGCTTAAACAGGCAGAGCAGTCATCAGCCAGGTCAAAAGACAATAGCTAGTTTTCAAACCTAGTTTTCAAATAAATAAATAACTAAATAAATACATCTGTCTTGAAAGGCTTAACATTTAAGGATGACAGTCCCATCGTCTGATAGAGGGTCCCATGATAAGAGCATGGAATGAAGTTATCTCTGGAGCTGGTCAATCGAGGAACCCTGACCGAGCGTAATGGAGCAATTGGCCAGCAGAGATAAACAGAGAATGTTGAAACACGGACAGAACACTGTGGCTCTATCACCTTTGGCAACCATTGTCAATCAAATTACACCGTCTGCTGCAAAATCTATCAGGCCAAAGGGACATTGTTGACTCGGCTGTTGACTTGCTGAATTGCCTTTGGACTTTGCTTATCACTTTGCTTATTCCTTTTACCTCTGTTGTTACGTGCCTTTTTTCCTTCTGAAAATGTTTCTGAATTTTAATTAATGCCCCGTCCCGTTGTGTTTGTGTTTCTTTGAAATCCTAAATCTTCCCCCATTCAGCAAGGGTGTCCTGACAGCTGTATCAAAGCTGGCGATTGCGTTTATTTAAGAGAGTAAATTACAGATAGAGTCGCATTTCAGTTTTATTTAATCAATACGATCGCTGATGTCTGTGGTCCAGGAGTAAACAGGGTTACTTCATGGAAACATAACCTGCATTGGTTTTGGACTTATTTGCAGGTCTTCTTGCAGTGTTGACTGTTTCAGCAAATATCCTGTAGCAGAACTGTATGGATGTGAGTCATTCAATCGTAGTGATTTTATGCTAACGCCTGGCTGACTGTAGGATGAGGTCATTCATAGTTGATATAATCTCACTTTACTTCACCTCTCCACTTCCCAGTTGTCTTCAAAAACAACTAGCATTTCTTAAGATGTTTCTTATATTTTTTTTTTCAATCTGGATAAGTAACAAATTACGGGAAAAATGTGTTAAGCTGCTGTGCTAGCGACTGGGAGAAGGGAATGGTAATTAAAAAATGAATGATCAAATGAAAATGTGCAATCCGTCACACAGTGTGGTCTGCTTCAAGCAGACATTATATGCTACATCAAATACTGATTGTAATTTAGTAGTAAAAATGACCGCTGCAATATCTGAAACAATATTGGCTTATAACTATAGGGTATTTATAAATCTTTCAGGTTAAATTTTACCAGAGCCAAAAAAAAAAAAAGAAAACTGATGAGAAGGTGAATCTTTTAAAGAAACGCACCCTTCCTAACGTTCTCTCTCACCCCCTTGCTCATTTATCACCACTTGTCCCGTCATCGTTCCTCTCAGTGATTTTCGCCTATGGTCGTCAATACTTTGCTGCTGGGGACACAGAATTGGAGCATGTGTTCTAGAGTTTATAATCCTGTGAATAGTAGATCAAAGGTTTACATGAAGATATTCCAATGCCCAGATTCCATTGTCTTAATCTATACTGACTTAGGTCCAGGAGAAAACTACGCCGATTTGACAATTTATACACTAATGGTAACATCTACCAAGTCATCTTTTAACAAATATCCTTCTGACTTTCCGCTGAAGGAATTAACTTTCTGTAGTCCAGCACCCAGTAAGAGGCTTATGTGATTTACATATTAATGAAGTAAAAACACATGGAAACTTTGGAGTGACACTTTACAAAAAAACTGAAATACATTTAGATTACTTTGGAGCTACTGAAATACACGGATATAATAATATCCATCTAGTCTTCATCTATTTGATTGCCCTGTACCTGGTCAAGGAGTTATTAAAATACGCTTAATTATTATATATAATACTTATTATAATACTTGTGTGTCACACAGTGGGTCAGTGAAGAGCACTGCTGCTTGACACTGGACCTTGCTTTGTTTTATTAATGATCCAATTAATCATGACATTCAAGAACATATTACATTTAATCAGAGGTGGATAGTTTAGATCCAGAAAGTAAAGTAATCTAGACCAAGTCTTTGTTTCAACTAATCAGTTGCATATCAAGAGTCTCGATCAGAGAGTACTCAACTGGCTGGTTGAAACAAAATCCTGGTCGGATTTTTTTTACTGTCTGGACCTGAACTGTCCATCCCTGCATTTACTAGTGATATTCCTACTTAATGTGATGGGGGAAACAATCCCCTCTCAATCCAATCTGTTCTGTGGTTCTCCTCGATGAGACTTACACAGAGGACGCACCTTTGCACCCTGCTATCACCCTTCATATCTGAACCCAATACAGGTCACTGCTGAGATCACTAATTATTATCACCATCATTACATAACTGCTTTTACTATCACTCCTGAGCGTTTGAGGGTGGTTTTCACCATTGATTCGCAGCATTACACACCACTGCACATCAGCAAGAAAGCGAAAATCTGACTATGCAGAGCTGCCGCATGAAATATGCAACGAGATGTAGCTAACGCTACAATATTATCTTGACAAAGCTTTTTTTTATTATTATTTCCTGCCAGTGAGGGTTTTAATGTTGGGATTTATCCTGATTTGTTCCGGTTTAATTAATTGTTCAGTGGCATGCGTGGAATGTGTCATGATAAGCAGAGATTCAAAGTAAAGAGTAAATTAAGTTTCTTTCAGGCTTTGCAAATAGCTAGCAACTTTTTTTTGCAGACTATGCTGTTTAAGTCAGTGGCTTGGCAGGATAAGTTTAAGGATTAAGGGTCCTTGCAAACCTTTACCTGAATGGTTGTTTCTCATACTTGTCATATAACGGGCTTAATTTAATAAGCAACTCAACTGGGAAGCCTTTTGGCTATGAACTGAACATGTGTGATTGCATAGTTGCACGGCATATGTGTGGATGGTGACAAGGGGGCTCTGCCTCTGTACAAATCAAACCTGTCATATTTACGGGGCAGTGTGTGGTAGCCCCTGTGCTCATGATCAGAAGGTCGCTGGTTTAAATCCTGTGGTCAGCAGAATGAGTTCACCATTGAACCCTAGAACATATGACCCAAATTGGTACAGGATTTGGCTGCCCCTGTTTTCTCAATTTTATATAGCTGTGGTTTTGTTGACGTTCTCATGAGCATGAAGGTTAATATCAAGGTATCGCCATCCAGCCGTATAAATTGGTTAAATTATAAACTGTCCCAGGATTTTCAGCTGTAAGTGCTGGTATAAAATAAGGAATCATATTAAGGAATGTGATTAATGAAATGTAGCAATAAGAACATTTTTTAAATTTTTCTTAAAATAACACAGAAAGGATAATTATCAGGATGTGTGTCTGATTGTTGTTGATGTTTTGTGGGTCACAAATGTCTATCTAGCAATCACATGACATTTACTGTAGTCTGTCATTGTGTCTCCACATTACATCTTCTCTGTTGAAAGTTAGTATAGTATCAAGAAATAGCAGCTAGGATGAATAAAAAGCCTAATAAAGATTATATTTTTATGCATTCAAATTGCTTATTCAATTTATTGTGTTTGTATACAGTACCGTAAAAAGTCTTAGGTAGTCAAGGGAAATGTTTAAAGCTATTTATCTGTGTAGTAGGTGTATATTTCCTCAAAACAAAAACCAAATTTAACATTACAACATGTTTAGAATAACACAATACAAACTACCTGAAAATTCTCATGTTCTCCAAAAAGTTAGTGATGTCTTGTCGGATAACTCAATTAATTAATTGATAAAATTATTCTGAAGAAGTCAGTGATGTATTGTAGTGCTTGTGGTTGAGTCAAAAAGTACATGGGGTGTATTGGACAGTTGCTGAAAATACAGGGGTGATTTTAGTAGAGGTTTTGAAATACTCTTGAGACAAAATACCTTCTTTACACAAACATGAGGATCATTTAGACATTATTTATTTGACTGCTTAAGACTTCTGCATGGTACTGTATGTTATTCTATTAATTTGTGTTGTATATTGAATGAACATGTTTCAAGTTAGTGTAACACTAAGAGTATGCACATGCAAGAATGACTAAAAAGGGGTTAGAAGGTACAGTTTGTTTTGGCTGGTCATGAATACGAATAAAAGTTCATGGGGGTAGACACAGGATAATCATGGACAAATAAACACCCACATATAAAATCAAACACATGGTTGTACAAAATGTACCTTAATCATCCCTTATTTCAAAGACTGTGCGGTACTCAAAATGGTGTAACACGTTTCTTTTATTTTCTAGGATACACAAAGTTGTTGTTCCTTTTCAGTATTGGGTCATGAATTTCATATTATGGGAACGCTAAAATTGATTCATTCAAGCTTTGAACCTGAAGCCTTTTCTCTGGGTGCCAAAAGTGGAATGCAGCGCTGTTCCAGGAAACGCATTTGGCTCAATGACAACCTTAGACTCCCACACAAGTTCCCTGGAACAATCATTGACAAACAAAGTAAAAAAAAAAACTTCAACATTATTATAAATGTTTGAGCATTCTAGCTATCATTCGGTTAAAAAGGTAACTGCAATAGAATTCACCATTTAACAGAAGTGCACAGAAACTGTACTGGTGGATGGACCAAGTGGCCAGTGACAAACCACTGCTTCTAAGAGATAGTCAGGTCTCACTGTGGTGACACTATCAGCTTCAGACTTGGGTGAGGACCATCAAAACGTTCATTAGACTAGTTCTGCTGCACATCGAAGAGAGGAAGTAGAGATATGCTGTCCGCTGCATGCAGTTTTAATTGTTAAATAGAAAAGGTGCAATATTGATGACAAAAATGTCATCTCCCCCAGTGATTACCCCTAAGGTGGATATGGCTCAATAGTTCACACTAGCACATCTAAAAAATCAAGCCTATTGAATCCAAGTAATCCAAATGTTATTGAACACCAAAGCAAGACGTGTTGCCTGATTTACATTACATTTATTTATTAGCTTTAGCCCAAACATTTACATTTATTCATTTAGCTTTTTATCCAAATTGACGGACAAGTGAGGAAGGCTTGGGATGACTGAGCATCCAGCACCCCTGGACCACTTTACCTATAGTATTTCTCTATGGCATAACAGTAATATTTTTACTGCTGGCCATGGGATCTGACCCCACAACCTTTTAGAGAGGAACACAGACCCCTATCATGCTAATCTATTTTTTGTTTTTTGTGCAAGCATTACTGAGCAAGGTATTTGCTGGTATCATGGAGCTGGATATCTTACTAGAACAGCTAGCAGTAAATGGATAGAATTTGGAAGTTACTTTTCAAAAATGTATCAGCTATGCCTTCACCCATTCTTGAAACATTTCCCAAGAAGCACTGGACATAAGCCAGTGGGAACCCTTACACGCACAATCATACAACATGGCAGTGGTCACCAACTGGCGGACTGTGGTCCAGATCCTGACCAAAATACAATTGAATCCAGACCACACAATCGACCCCCACCCACCCATGGAATTTGGCCTTCAGGGAAAAATAGCTGGAGACCCCTACTCTACAGGGAACTGAAAGACACCAGTTTATCTCTGTGCAACTAAATATTAATACTTTAAAGGCTTGCCTGCAACCAATTACTTATGTGTGAGTAATTCTGCATCAGCTTAGTACCTGGCCACACATTTGTTTTCTACTCATGCATGTAATTAGTCTATACACATCTCATAGGAAATAAATTAAGAAACGCATGGTCTACTTGTTTGACGAATGACTTTAATATATATGACTCACCCTGATTATAATTTGATATTATGCAGTCAGATCTTTAGGCAGTTGCTCTGGGTTCTCATTAGGCTCTCATTAGGCATCAGGGTCCAACAAACATCACCAGTCCGACTGGCAATTCCAAGCCCAAGGACGCAGCTTATTGCTATTGACATCTCAAAATAATCTGACAATGGTCTTTCACATTTTCTCGAATGGAATACACTGAGATTGAGAAACCAAGGGCTACAGAAACCAGCTACAGAAAATGGGACTGTAGCAGCCCTGGTTAATTTATGATACATTTTCCTGTAGAAAAACTGTAGGTGGTTTAGCCATTAATTTGTATAATTATGATAAACACCCTAATTATCAGTTAGCAATAGCTTTGATCCTGCCCACGGTGTCTTTTAATATGCCTACATTTTTTTCATTCCAGAAAGGTGACTTACGGAGTCTGATCTACATAACTGATACATTTTTTTTACAGATGTACCAAATTTACCATTGAATTTTAAGGGTTTGAATTGAAAAACTCGATGTTACACGTCAGACTCATTTCCTGAGCAGTGTACTGCTTGCTGCCCTGGCAATGTTATGGGCTGGCAGTACTTATGAGTGTCAGCAAGCAGGTTACCAGGGAAACGTGGCTTAATTTTAGGACTGTAGTCATTAATGAGGCATTCCTGGGGTTTGCTGAATTTGATTAGAAATGCCCTGCAGTAATCGTTATTATATCCATATCTTTGCTTGTTATGACATTTTCCTGAGGCAGAAGCTAACCTGCTGTATTTTGCTACATTGTGCTACATGAATTATTACTCATACTTGATTTGGTGAGGGAATCGTCATTTTGGCTTGTATGTACAAACTTTTATTTAATGGTTTGACTTTGTAAAGACTTGCGAATAACTGATTGTTAGACTGTGTGGGAGTGATAGCCCATGTAAATTGGCTTCCTGTCTGGTGTAGATGCTGAAAATGTGAACAGTTCAAATAAATTTACCTTTACTTGACACTAAGGCACAGCTTGCTTTATGGATAGACTTCTATGTAATTATGGGTTTGGAAAGATTACCTCTTAATACATATGTACCTCTTACACACCTTTTTGGGTTAGTCAAATCTGCGGTGGTAGACAGCCCAGACCAAAAAGCACATTTTGGTTTAAACTTTACCAAGGTAAAGGTGGCGTTGGGTAAAAATCCTGCAACGGTCCTTGATTGCCCTCGTATGGGCGACCTTAGAATTACAGCTCATCAAATGAACACTTTTAATCGAAAGTGATTTTAATGTTGACGGGGATAAACGAAGAGAAACAGTTCTGCTGTGTGATGCAGATTATTGGTGTGCTTTTAATATCTATTTTTTTCCTCAGAATGCATAATCGAAGCAGCTTGTAATACTTGGGCCGGCCCCAATAAGTAACACGTACTGAGAGTACGTCCTATCTGTGTGAAAACTAAACGTCGTGTTCAAGAAATATGCGTTATGTCCATTTGTTCTGAGTAACAAAATATCCATTGGGATTTAAGTTAATTCTCGTAAACTTAAAATATACCTACAATAACTACAATAATCGTACTGCTGTTCTATATATGTTTTTATCATGAATTTGTCACACCAATGAACTTGGTGTCTAATTTTATACCATTCGATGTTATATCCATATTGATGTGTATCAGGAATGTTTAGGTAAATGAAGCTGATTATATACATATTATAGGTGAAACTTAAAGATAATTAGCATTCGATGCTATAACATGGCTACATGAATTAAATTAGAAATGACTTGTCAAATGACAATCTCTGTATGAGAAATGCATTATATAATTATAATCTTATCTGATGTTTTCATTAAGCAATTAATGCAAAAAATAACGTCTATTTCTAATGTTCTATTCTCCTCTGTAGTATGAATTCCAGCGACACAATTGGAACTACAAGTCCCGTGATGCTCTGTGGAATTTGAAGCGAATTTCTCCAATGAGAATCGCCTCATTTACCATTACGTACATCACGTGTCATATGCGGAACTCGTTGTTGCTGCCTAGGACGTCAGAGGATGTTTCACGGCGTCCTTAGAAGCAGCTGGCGGATTTTGTTGACTTGAGATGCCTGACCATGTAGGCGTTTACCTATTTGACGATTGTTAGATAGCGAAAAAATAAAACGAAATATCCATTCATTTGGCATACTTCATCTGGAGAGCAACTGGTATTGTAAGGGGCAGGTAAGTAACGGTTTTAAATCTTGGTTCACTCAAATCACTGGAACTCTACTTTGCATGAATATGGAAGGAAAACAAATCCTCGGTCCTTGCTAGTAGTTGCGATTTTTATTCACAGCTAATGCAGTCTCGTCCTTCTTTCAAAGCCTAGTTGCAGTACTTAAAAAGCTAGGAACAAAGAGGTTTTGCGTGGTCATTAACTGCGTCAGCCAGACAGACGACTTCTGTCTTTACAAAAATACCTCATTTGTTTCTCAGACATCATGACCGAAGCAGCGGTCCAGATAGGGGACCAGTTGATCCTGGAAGAAGAGTATGATGAGAACTATATCCCCTCTGAACAAGGTATAAAAATGTATTTTTGACGAGCTTTTTCAGAGAACATTTCGCTGTCATACATAGCTGGTTAACTAGGGAACAATCTGCTAAACACACTTAGTCCCTCAGTTAATTTTAAAACATAATGCCAAAGACGCTGGACCTACTGAAATAAAAAAAAAATAGCTCATGACTAAATAAAATATAGCTAAGGTTCAACATAGCATTTGTTCTTTTCAGCGCAATTGAGTGATGTTTCGCGGTGTGAAACATACTGTACACACTGCATGCATCCTGCTGTGAGCGTATGAAAATTGGAGCTCAAATGACAGGGTTATTCATACATTGTTTTAGGCTAAGCTCAGTTTTTGCCTCCATTGCATTGTTGTAAAACACTATGATCGTGCAGTTTTTCAGTCTTTATATGTATTATGTAACATAATTATAGAATATATTAGCCTTGTATCACGGTTCGCTCTGTCTCTCTCCCAGAGGTCCATGAGTATGCTCGAGAGATCGGCATCGATCCTGAGCAGGAACCGGAGCTTCTGTGGTTGGCACGGGAAGGCATCGTGGCTCCTCTGCCGGACGAGTGGAAACCCTGGTGAACATCCTTCCATCACACTTTCATTATAGTTGTGGGCAGTGGTGGCCTAATGGTTAGGGAAGCGCACTTGTAATTGAAAGATTGCAGGGTCGAATCCCCGACCAGCAAGGTACTGCCCCCCCAAGCACTTTGTCATGTTGTCACATATGGGTTAAATGCGGAGGACACATTTCGTTGTGCACTGTGTGGTGTGGTGCGTCAACAATGATCACCTGATTCTAATTCATCTCACCGGTGCACTTCAGTCAACCTTAGCATGTTAAAATATATGTTTCACCATCTGACTTTGGTCTTAAAGGATGTTTCAGATGCTCTTAACTGGCTGGATTATGTTGTTGTGCACCATTTTTTAATTGAACCTGTAGCCTTTGTTCTGTAGATCTCATTCTTCCCTTGAATTCCGAGGTGCAGAAGTGACTCACCTTTCCCTCTTACAGCCAGGATGTGACGGGGGATGTGTACTATTTCAACTTCTCCACGGGACAGTCCACCTGGGACCACCCGTGCGACGAGCAATACCGGCGACTGGTGGTACAGGAGCGTGAGAAGGCTCAGGCCCGTGTGACCCCAGCTAAAAAGGAGAAGGAGAAGAAGAAAAAGAAGGAGAGGAAGAAAAAGGACAAGCTACCCCTCAAGGTACCTGCACCAAGTGTCACGCCTTTACTTGCCCTGCTTCCTTTCTACGACCTTGCCGCTGATTTGCAGATGGGGGCCCTAAACAATAACATCTTTTCAGATCCTGAGTTCCCAGTGGTTTCACTACGTTAGTTGCCCTTTTCATTTTCCTTAATTTACTATTGTTTATGTGCTGTATAGTATTGTTTTAGTTTGGGGGCTGTGTGTGGCTCAGCAGGCTAAAGCGCTGTGCCTGTGATCGGAAGGTCGCCGGTTCACGCCCCGCCCTAGGCAGATTCGTCGCATGTCCGTGGGCCCTTGAACCCTCCTAAGCCGCAGCTTCAGGGCACCATAGCTGGCTGCCCCCAAGCTTGCTCACATCCGTATATGTGTCTGTGTGTCTCATGGGGAACAATAGGCAAAAGAATTTCCCCATGGGGATCAATAAAGAACAGTGGTACCTTGGAATTCAGACTTAATTCTTTCCCGAAGGCTAGTTGCGATTTGGTTGAGGTCCGTGTTGAATTTCCCCATAAGAAATAATGTAAATAAATTTAATCCATTTCAGACCCCTAAATTACTGCCTATTTAAACTTATCCACCTACCTAATGATAAAAGGCCTTGACAATCAACTTAAAACTGCGAGAGCAGACACACGTGTTTCACCACCTTCAAGTCTCGCTATAATGTCCTTAAGTTCTGCAGTTACTCTCACTACTTTCCTCTTTGGTTTGCTGGTATCGCTGCTCACTTTTTTAGGGGCCATGATTACTGTGTCACTAAATGTACTGCAGATAAAGCACAAAAAAAACACACCGAACACAGAAACGCAGCTTTCGCACGTCGAACTCGATGGAGAGGCACCACAAGACTGACAGAGATTCATGGCCATCAGCATCTTATTAGGTCTCTTTTCCCCTTGTTTCAGCCCATCAAGTTTTAGCAGGTCTGTTTTGTTTTGGTCGGGTTGCGGTTAGATTTTTCTTGACCGACCCATCCAAGGTCCATATTGGTAGACTTGAACTAATCTCAGCCCATACAAATTTTAGCAGGAATGGTCGAGTTCCAAGATTTTGGTACTGGTGCAAGTTGAAAAAAATTCAACAGATCCACTCGACGTCCGAGTTGGTCGAGTTAAGAGGCGTTCGAGTCCCAAGGTTCCACTGTACCGTTATTTATCTCCGATAGCTGATGATGTTAATGTAACATGTCTTGTTGATGTAACATAGAGTGTCAAGTAGGGCAGTGATGTTTGATACACTCCCCTGCTCTTTCCCCCCACCTTGACCTCCCATCCATCTACTAACCTTTGCTGATCCGGCCCATGACTGGACCTTATCGATTCGTCGCAGACACCCTCAAAATTCTTGGCCAAATGGTCATGTTATCAAACTATAGAAGACACTTGATGTGTGCTCTCCTTGTCTTCTCAGATCCCTGAGTTTCCTTTTCCGCGATTCCATTGTGTTGAGCGGAGAAAAGCCGCCACTGAGGTTGGATTTGAATATTCAAGGCTATGGAGCAACATTAATTGCAGACAGCAGTAGATTTTGATCTTTGTACAGAGCTTGGAGTAGCGTAATGGTTAAAGCTCTGATACAGGCTGATCCAAGACGCTATTTATCCAGCAGCAGAGAGGAACCTAGGGTCTGTGAGCTCGGCATTTGGGACAGTCGACGGCTTGGGGATGGGGAAATATCTATAAGTCAGACTCCAGTCTGCCAGTACCCTGCTTACCTGTGATTCTGTATATGGTAGCCTGCAGGTTCAACATTAGGACCACTTCAGTCCCCTCTGAGGTCCCTCGCTCCTCTGCAGAGCTCACCTGACCTGCCTGCCCCCTCCCTCTGGGGCTCTCTCAGAAATTCGGGGGGTCTTGAGCCTCTGAAGAAGCCCCTGGGGGTGAGTAATATCACAGAGATAACTGTGTCTCATGCAAAGCTACAGATTATTTTTTTTAACACAGTATTCCTGTGTAGGAATATCTTTCATGTTTGAACATTTAAATGTATTTATATTGTCATGTTATTGTGTCTAAAGAACAGTACGGCGTTCTGCTAAGTTCTGCAAGTCCACTTTTTTCCTAAGACGCGTTCCCTTTCTCTCGTTCTTTACACTGTATCAGGAAAGGGTCTCTGCTTCCAGCCTGCATTCCAGTCTGTTAGGTGCTAAACAGCAGGAGCGAGTGTCACTTTCATTGCCTGGTTTCAAAGAGACGGATGAGGTGTCTGAGGAGGAGGTAGGGTCTTGTGTTTCAATGAGCAGCGCTTGACTGAACGTGCAGTGCAGTGGTAAATAAGTAGGCTCCAGTAGTAGGTCGCTGAAGGGCTCCTTAGTTGAAGGTCAACAAAGGACCTGGAGATCTGTGTCTGTTGAGCTGATATTTAAGGCGGAACTGCAGAGCTGCATCAGCACAGAGCTGGAGATCATGGATGGATTGTAGAGCTTCGTCTGTAGGGCTAATGAGTGAGGTTTTGATGCAACGTCAAACTAAACGCTACCTCTTGGCAGAGCTGTCGGACCACGCCGGAGTTGCTGAGAAAACTGGAACTGGATCTGGACGGCCTGGGAGGCGGACTGCGCTATGAGGTACATGGTGACCCCAACCCATACCTCCATTACTGGTTTACTGGTGAACCAAAACCTCATCCCCCTTACTAACCTTACTAACCATTAAACCATCCTAACCATTAGACTACCACTGCTCTATAGTATGTTAGTATAGTGTGTGTATATAGTATAATATATAGTTTACCAATATAATATATTTATTTGCTAAATAAATGTTGCATCAATGTTATTGTTTTATCCAAAATCGGTTGCATTGAAATTGTGGGGAAATTTGTCAGGTCACAGGAATGAATTGACGCAGTAACGTTGGTTAGCATGATGGATACAGGTAAGGTTGCCCTTGGCTACCATGGTGTGCTGTCCCACACAGCTTCCTGTCTGTCCCTTCTGCTCACAGGACAGCGAGGTCAGCGACATGACTCGCCCCGAGGAGAGGATGGACCCCGAGCTACAGGACCTGGTGCTGTCGGCCGACCACAGCACCAAACCGTCCCAGGTACTGTGCTGTTCCCTCCGAGGCCCTGTGCGTGTTGTCGGTAAAATCTTAGGCTTAGGTTCGACTTTGAAGAGCTGGCTGGTTTGATAATACAGCGGTGATATCATCTGTTGGCAAGCAGACAGGGCTTTTGAACGTAATAAGTCTAGATGGTCATTTTTGATTTGTTTCTGTCCATTGCTCTATTTTGGTCTGATTCAGTTCTTTAGTTTTCCATGTCCCTTTTTGAGGGAGTTTGAGGAGTATGAAAAGTGTGACTGGTTTGCATGCTGTACTGATCCTCTGTCTGCGTGTCGCTCTTTCTGTCCGCTCACCTTCTCCCGTCTCACCTTGGCCTGGCTGGTCTGCCTCTACATGGACTCTTTCCGTCTCTCTCTGTCTCCGCTTCTGGGCCCAACCCCATAAAACGAAGGACTCTCTTGACGGGCGACTCCTGCATTCTTCTCTGCCACTGGGGGACAGCAGGGACTGCAGCAGTGCTGTTGCCTCCTCCCCCACCCCCAACTCTCACTCTCCGAGACAGAAGGACGCGGAGTGGGAAGGCGAGGGAGAGGAGATGTGGGAGGAGGAGGATGTGGAGAGTGTGTCACACAACGAGGAGGAGGGGAAGGGAGCCAGAGGAGGGGAGGGTGAGAGGGAAGCTATGAAAGTAGAGGAAGAGAGAAAAGGACCTGGGGAAAGAGCGGGGATGGAGGAATGTGTACAGATTCAGCGAGCAGAGTCAGAGGAGGTGAATTCCAAGGGTGAAGAAGGAGTGCAGGAAGAGGCAAATGCAGGACTGAAAGAGAGTGGGGAGGAGGAGGAAAGGCCAATAGGAGGAAACGAGGAGGCGCAAAATGATCGGGAGAAGGATGAGGTCACTGATGAGATTGTGGAGAGGTATTTGAGGAGTGAAGGGGAAGATGAGGAGAAGGATAGTGGTGAAATTGTGGAGAGATCTGAAAGAAATGAAGGAGACTGCAGCAAGGGAGCAGAGGAGGGTAAGGAGGCTGAACAGTCTGTAGGTGGAGGGGAGACGCAGGGTGCAGAGGGTGGTGGAGAGGAGACGAAGGGCGAGGAGGGTGGGGGGGTGGACAAGCCAGTTTTGGAAATATATTTAATTGGTGAGGAAGAGGAGGGAGTGGAGAAAGAGGAGAAGGGTGAAAAGGCGGTAGAAAGGTCTGTGGACAGTGAGAAATGGCATGCAGTGGAGGGAGCTGGGGATTGCGAGGCGTCGAGGGCTCTGGACTTTAAGGATGGAGACGAGACGGGGGACAGCGAAGAGGAGATAATAGAATGTTTGGAAATGAAAGTCAGTGAAAGAAGCGTGGATGCGATGGAAGAGGCAGACGTACGCTTTGAGGACATGAATGGGAGCGCGGTGAAGAGCCGAGCGTCTGGACGGGACTCGCACCCTCCCGCCCAGGTAGGGTTTGGGTTCCCCTGACAGCATGGCCTGCATGCAAAGCCAGCCTCCTCCCGCACCCCCTGGTCTTTCCCGGAGTCTCTGAGAAACCCAGTCCATTCTCTGAGGGGCCACAAGGTCTGCAGTCGTTGACCCCTCTCTCCTATTCCAGCTGCGCTGCCCCCATCGTCTTGCTCTCTGGGTGACTATTTGGCCATGGCAACGCTGGCATGGTGCTGTAGCCCCTGAGGACTGGATTGGAACACGCTGCTCCTGATTTTACTTCATCTTCCTGGCCCCTGAGCAGACCCCCTCCCTGCTTCCCCACCTGGGTGCTGTGTGCTCTGCCATCTCCACCTGGCTGTATGTGCGGTAGAAACCACCCAGCTGCCTGTCTGTCCACGCAGATCTCTGCATAGCCTATATGCTTCCTTGTCTTCTGTGCCCTCGGCATGGCAGTCTCCCTTGTGGTGGCTCCGCTTGTGTATGATTGGCTAGTATTTCTCCCCGTGTACGTTTATGCGGTGAGATGTAGTGAGCTTGCAGTGTCAGCAGATTGACGTGGGCGTGTGGCTGGTCCTTCCTTATGCTCGGGCTGTTTCCTGCAGGATCTGGAGTTGAGCGACGTCATCGACGCGGCGTCAACCTCTATGGATGACCTTAAGGTGTTGTACCGCTAGATGTGTCTCTTTGTTGTGAAAATTGCTACAATTGTTGTGTACATTTTGCAGTGTACTACATTTACAGTTATTTTAGTGTGCTTTTGTCCAAATAGCACGCTACAAACATAAAGCTGTAAAGGAGCCGACTAGGCATAAGTGTAGCTTCCAATTCCTAGGACATGTTGTGTAGCTCTTGCTCCAGTACTCAAATAATGCTGAAACACTGTGTTCATACTGAAAAGGTGTAATGTTTTTATATGTAAATCGACGTAACATTCCATTATATCTCCCAAAGTTTTTCTATAAGGAAGTCGCATTCCGGTCGAAGCTGACAGAGAAAGTTGGGGATCTGGATGACCTTTGTGCTGTAGATGCTGCAATACCACTGGTAAAACAGCAGACTGATGTTTAAACTAACCTAACTGTTCATTGCATACAGTTAATTGGCATGGCTAATCACATGAATTGGAATTGGGATTGAGATGAATTGAATTGAATATTCAGCTTGTTTGGTTGACTGAAGGACAAATCCAGAGAAGTTAATACATTATTTACAATTGTTTTGTCTGTGTAATAAATTGAGCAGAAATGAATCTGGAAAAAATAAGTCCAAGTATCTCATGACTTGGTATCTGTAAAGCATTGTTCTGTGGAAACAGACTGATGATCTTGTCATCAGCAGAACAAGATCAATATTTTCAGGTACAACTCCCATTTTGGCAGTTTGTTTTTTTTCCCCCCCAACTTCATTTTGATGCTTACTTTATTTACTTTATTTCCTTTTTTAAACATTTAAATCTTTTTACAGTTTTCCCCAAAAGCAGAGAAAACAGAGAAAGAGAGAGTAAGAGCTGAAAGGGAAGAGGGGAAGAAGGCAGGGAGAGTGGAAAGGTGGGTTCAGTCACGGTGCCGCCAGACACATCAGGATGCCAAACGCGATATTAGTTCAAATGTGATTGGTTATGTAATTTATATTTTCCGCAGTCATCGCCGGAGAGAGAGTAAGGAGGAGCCAGATTCAGGAAAGAGCCACATCAGCGAGTCTTCCTGCTCAGGACCCAGACCAGAGGTGGAGGGTGGAAGTGTGGACTCTGAAGATCGGCCTGTGGGGCCGGGGGCGGAGCCTAGCCAGAAGCATGTGCCTCTCAAGCTGGAGGAGGAAGAGGAGGATGATGACGAGGAGGAGGGGGTGATAGAAGAGGAAGCAGAAAAGGAGGGGGTCTTGCAAAAGAGGCAGGACCAAGCGATGTACCTCCAGGAAGACTTGAAGGAAGATGAGAAGGAAGGGAAGGAAGAGAGAGAAAAGGCCCTGCAAAGAAAACAGGAGAGACTGCAGCACCTACAGGAGGAAATGAAGAAGCAGGAGGAGGAAGAGAAGATGAAACTGACAGAGGAGCGGGAGGAGAGACTCCGGTAACGACAGCTCCTCATTCTGTCAGAGCTGTAGCATTAAAGGGAAGGCCTTCCTGGGCTTAACATGGATGGAGACGGAGCTTTAGGGCTTTCGCACTTAGCTGTAGTGCTTAGGCTCTTCCATAGTTTGGTACTTGTATGTACAGATAAGGCATCGGTGGCACAACAAACCTGTAATTGAATCAGTATCTTAATGGTTATCGTGGAAATTCTAATTTTATTTTCTAATATTTTGTATGAAATACTTGTATAAAAGTAAGGCTAAGTCTACCTTAGACCAGTTAATTTGTTAACATGTTACATTGTCTTTTGGGGTGAACAATTTTTGTATTTTAAATATTTTTTAATATAAAGTATTTTATATGCATGTTTTTAAATGAGTCATTCCATTTTAATTCAACAAAGTGCCAAAAAAGTTTTCACATCACTATTTTTGTTGATGTTTTGTTGATGCCATTTAAAAAGGCCATTTGATGAATTAAAATGGAATGACTCAAGTACAGAAGTTCTTTAAAGGGGACCTTTTATGTAACCATTCTGAGCTTAACCTGCTGCTGGCTTTGTAGTATTTATCTGTGGATGTCTGTCTGTGGCTTCCCTCCGTCTCACTTGGTTGTCTGTCTGCATGCTTCTGTGTGTGATATATTCACACTGTGCACGTCCTGCCTTACTGTGCATCAGGGCCTTGAGGCGACGGCTGGGTGAGGAGGAGGAGAAGGAGCAGGCTAGGCTGATGAAGGAGTCTGCGTGTAAGATGGAAGAGCTTCGTCAGGCTGCCCTGCAGGAGAGGGCAGCCCAGCAGCGAAAACTCAGGTCACGTACCGTCCTGAGAGACCATCTAAACCAGTGTCTCCCCACCCGGTCCTGGAGACCGTCTGGGGGACCGGGTTGAGAAACACTGGTCTGGACTATTGCATTTAGCACTGATCGTTTGTCGTCTTCTGTAGAGTTTTGGACCACATTTTAATATCCTTTAGAAGTTCCTTTTTCACATAGAGTTTAAATACACATACAGGCAGTGCCTGGCCTAATTAAGTCCAGCTTGCAGACAGCTCATACTTACGAACACACTGCCATAAAGCTTAATGCATCAAAAATTTGAGTCAAATACAATGGTTGGTAATAAAGAAGGCACACGCTACTTTGTAACACTTATGAAAACATGGAACTGCGTCGGCTCGAGGTGCAGTACAGCACTGTATACAGTTACTTTTATTGATTATTATTTTAATGTACTTTATTATTATTTTCTGACTGTCTTACAAATTTGACATAAAGACAGACTTACGAAACAAAACGTGTTTAACTTGTGGACTGCCTGTATTTAGAATAAATAAGATAGTAAAAATGCAGAAATAAACCATAATATATACAAAAAGTTCTAAACACGCCCAGCAGTGATAGCAGGTTTTTTTTTTTTAAATCAATTAATTAAAGGAATTTTTAGGTGTTTTTCCTTGTCCAAGATGGGAGTCATTTTGATGTAGTTAACCTGTATACTACAGAAAGGGCATTATCATTCATGTCATTCGCATGCATGTCCTTATCTGTGTGGTCAGATGGTGTTTTCAGTGAGGAGTGGATGTGTCTCATATTTCCAGTATGTGCTGCTTCTACAGGGAGGAGTGCGAGGCAGCGAGGCAGGAGCTGAGGGCAGCGATGGAGGCCGAGCAGGCCGAGGAAAAAGAGAAACTGGAGGAACAAAGGAAGCAGATCTCTGGGGAGCTGCAGGCCAAGAGGCTGCGACTGCAGAGGGAGAAGGAGGAGCAGATGGAGGCCATGAGGGTGGAGGTATGAGGAGAACCCCTGTGTGACTCAGCGGGTGTCATGGGAGGTGGGCTTGTGCGGTCACGTAACAGGTACAGTTAAGGTGGATGACCAGCATTTATCTTGGTAGTGTGTTCTGGTCTTAAGCTACTGCTTCACAGAACTGAGATCTTGCTGTATCTCTGGCTCCACAGCTGGATGGGATGGTGCAGCAGGAGAGGCGGGAGCACGAGCAGAAGCTGGAGGTGCTAAAAGAGGAGCACCGGCGAGAGCTGGACTTCATCAGGGAGAAGCACTCCGACGAGGTGAGAGAGGCATTGTAATAAAGTCACTGGTAGACACTGGAGAACTGGTATAGCACTGTACTTCTGTGGAAATTTTTGAAGCTCAAACCACTTCTTGGTCCATGAAAATGATATCCAGCAACCAGATATACAACCAATAATCTACTGATTATGTGACTGCAAAGATTAAACAAAATACCACTTTTTGGAGACTCATTAGTGACATCAGTCAAAGGAAAATTTTTTGATAGTACGTTCATGTCGGGCTATAACAGTATACAGTCTTAAAATATAAAATGCATCGTATCTAAAGCGAGAGTCACCTGTTGGATGTTTCTGAGCAGGTCCTGAGTTGCTGACCTAATCAAACCCCTGTTTGTTGATTTTGCGTCCTCTGTTGCAAACCGGGTTATATAAATACAGAGTTTAAATATTGAGGTCCACTTCCTTACATTCAAATCACACCTTGCCAGAGCATAAATGTTGGTGTTTTAGATGTGTGTGCACAATGCCCAGCAGAGAAAGGACAGCAGAATTCTTGGGGAACTGAGAAGCACTTATCCTGAGCAGCATCTGACCGAGTACAAACGAGAGGTAAAAACCACAGCCCGCCCCTGCACATAATCCTGAGGCCTGTACTTGGGATACCTCTCCTCCACCACAACCACCAGGGCTTACCATGCATCTCACTCTGCCTCTGGCTCGACAGCTGGGTGAAGTGTTGCAGGAGGTGCGGCAGGAGGTGCAACGTGAGCACGAACGGAAGCTGGAGGTGCTGAGAGAGGAGCATCGCCGTGAGCTGAACTCCATCAGGGACAAGCATGCGGACGAGGTAAGCGAGGCCCAAGCGTTGACTTCTAGTGATGCATTTTTGCAATAAAAACAAGTGACTTTGTCATTCACACTTCTGAAATGAAAATGCGACCCTACGAAACAGCTAGGACAAGAACAGATGATAAATAAACAATACATTACACGACAATTAGGTATGGTGACAAAATTTTAAATACTAAAATAAATACTACAGTTGTAAAGAGCTTGAAAAGTGATGTAAAATGGTACCACCAACATTTTGATAGGTTAAGTATTAACGAAATGGTGGTACTTTGAAGTTTGACCAACACGGCC
>JAODLC010000040.1:8466420-8499211 GCA_026781145.1 Hippopotamyrus pictus | reverse complement strand
CAGCTACAAAACGCAGGAAAAACACGTATGGCGTTCAGAGAGCGTTCATTTCGAACGTCCGTGTGGACGAGGCCTAACAGTGGCTGGGAGGCTGATACAGGGCATTATCTCCCCCTGTGTATGTGTGCCTGCTTGTCACTGCCTGTTTTCATTCAATCTGTTGTTCTGCCCTTCTGTCTGCCCCCCCCAGGTTGGCGGGTCAGTCGGATTGGGTCAGACCAAATGCAAAGGGAAAGTTCAGCTTGGATTTCATCAATTTCTCAGACTTCCCCATCGAGGAGGTGGATGCCAGTGGCACAGTGATCAACTACGTGGGACTTAACAACCTGGGTATATTTACATCACCTTCATTAAACAAACTCTTCCGTCCAAAATGATGTACAAGTGAGGCAAAGAGCACATTACAAATCTACAGCTTTCACAGAGTCAGCTAGGTAGTGCAGTTAGGTTGAACGCTCAGTTACAAATGTAAAAATAATATTTGTCTACTTGGGTATGCAAGATAAGTATCTTCTGGCTGCTAGAATAAGCTCCCCACAGCTTATTAGACATTTGTAGACAAGGTGCAGAGGGCTTTGTATGAGGTGGACAGTCATGTTAATCAGATACAGAAATGCTTGCGCAGTAAAGTATGCAGTACAGGAGCATCCAAATCAGTGGAAGAATTGTAATAATGGGTGTTAGTATATTTTATCTTACAAATCATCTACAGACCATCTGTTGACATTCATTTTCTTAATGTCCTGTGCATATTGTGCAAGAAATACAGGATAAATGCACACACTGTGAGCACAAAAAAATCAGAGTAATTGTTTATCTGGGATAATTAATGCATGTTCCTTCCACCTTGCAGTGAGTCAGCACAAGCTGCGTTGTCTCTCACTGCGTGGGTGCCCTGAAGTGGACGACTGGTTCCTGTCCCGCCTGCACATATTCAAGGAGAGCTTAGAGGAGCTCGACCTGTCTGGCTGCTCTCGTGTGTCTGTTGGGGGTCTTACCGCCTTACATCACCTGAGGTACCCCTAATTTCTGCAGACAAACCTGCAACCTTCCATCAGTGGGTAACATGAGCAGTGGTTTTCTTACCGGGTTTTTAAACATGCATTACTGGTTAGCATTTAACAAGATTGGTCGATATTTAAAGATTTTTTGCTACTTCAAGATGTATTACAGTATTTAATATTAGGACTCCTTTGAACGATGGATGCTTTTGAAATTAACTTTAATGGTTTAGTCACACTGCCTCAAACATGGAAATTTCAGGTCCAGAGAGTACAAATCCAGATTTTGTTTTGGCCAACCAGTTGAGTATAAAGTCATAGAGTACTCAACTGGTTGGTTGAAACAAGATCTTGGTCTGGATTTGTACTCTCTGGACCTGAAGTCTCTACCTCTGCACTGTTCTACTAGATTCTAGTTTTTCAAAGAGTATTTAGGCATTTTTTGCTGTGATTCATACAGTGATTACTTTAATAATGTTCCATCCATCTTCTTTAACCATTTCCTAATACTTGTTTGCTGTCTATCAGCTTGTTCCTTCCAGTGACATAGTAACATTTGTGATCGTCATGAATTTTCTAGTGTAATCTGTTCCATCCTCCTTGCTTATCCCATTAGAAGTACTTTCTGTCTCAGTCCCGCTCCTCCTTATGTTGCAGGAAACTGCGGAAACTCGACCTGTCGTCCCTCCCGCGCGTGCAGAACCCAGGGCTGGTGCGTATCTTGCTGGAAGAGGTTCTCCCGCACTGTCACATCATGGGAGTTGAGTACCAGGAGGGTCTGCAGTCCACTGGGGCAGAGACTGACATCGAGGCGACAAGTGACCTGCAGACTGGAGAGCTTTCACAGACCAATGAGCAGAACAGTGGTACACACAGATGAACACAAACATGCTGTCATATTTACTGAATCAATCAGTTTAGCCTCATGTTATATGCTACTGCCTGTTCTTAGGCCAGACTCCAGTAAGGATGTCAGCCCTCTGATTGTCAAAATGTGAACTGATATTCCTTATAAGATGTTTCCAGAAACAACTTGTCTGTCATATGGGCACGATTACGTTTACAGCATAGTGAACTGCTGCTAAATTTGAATCACATTTCCGGTTACAAAACTTCTGCCGTTCAATTACTTAAACTTGTTATAACCAACTGTGTGGTTAAACAGCTGAGTGTTGTCAGTGCAACAAATTGTGCATGTACCTCCCATACATCAGTTCTGTTATGAGCAATATTCTGAGGTGTGCCGAAAAATGGAAATCATTGTAGTAATTATTAATGATGTATATAACTTTTATTTTATTTATTCAATTAGGTGATCTTTCAGTTTTTTAGTTGTAATTTTGTTTTGTTTTTGCATCAATGACAGAAATATACAAACAGAATATTTTTATTTTTGGTTTGTTCCAATGTTACCTCTTGGTTGTTTTAAAATGTTACTGAGTATTTG
This sequence comes from Hippopotamyrus pictus, assembly GCA_026781145.1. NCBI lineage: Eukaryota > Metazoa > Chordata > Actinopteri > Osteoglossiformes > Mormyridae > Hippopotamyrus > Hippopotamyrus pictus. The sequence goes on along the minus strand of JAODLC010000040.1, from coordinate 8,496,763 downwards.
GGGGGTAAAGATATGTATGTACAACACAATATTTCACATGAAATTCTGCTATTGAACAATTAGTTGTGTGTTTCATTGAAATGTGGAACTAAATCCAAATACCAGAAAAATGTTTAATGTAAAAAGTGCTATAATTTTTTTCTCTACCAAATATTTTGTCTATTAAGTGAATTAAGTTTTTGTCCAGTGATTACTGCACACACTGCAACTTAGGTAATCAATATTTAGAAAAAAACATTTCAATAGCTTAAAGTATTTTGTATGTCTATCTGTTCATTGTGCAGTTCCCATCTTTCACGTCGTGCCATGTTGAAAAGTATGCTTTTCAAATCATATCCCAATGGGGATGGCAGGAAGGAGTGTATATGAAACAAATCGCATTAACTGAGCACCGCAAAGCCCATAATCCAGTGAACAACGGTTTATCCGAGAGGGAAACTTATTTTAAAGGAGAAAAAGAAACAACTTGGAAAGAAAGAACTGAGTCTATGAAGCACGATGCGACCTTTGTAAAAAAAAAAAAAAAGTCATCAAACTGGCAACAATGGGCTCTAAAGTCATTGACTTCACAAGTGTTTTGTCGAGTCGGACAACAATTGTCCCCATTCAGTTGTTTGACAGTCCTGCAGGTAAAACCTCTACAGATAGGCCTACACCCGCTTTGGCAGTGTCTCCAGATCCCCTGACAAGCAATGCTTTCAGTACATTCTCCTCAACTGACACACTGAAAGCAGAAGTGCTATGGGCTTTGCAAACGGTTAGCCGACATCACTCCTATACGTCCAGTGATGACATTCATACTGTTGTGAGCAATTTCCTGGGACACAGTAATTATAGGAAGTTGTGGCTTACATACCCTTCACAACTCATTCAAGGTTTTGAAGTGTGGATGGTGGAGAAAGTGCTCAAAGCCCTACATTTTCTTTTCAACTCTGCACCAGCCAGAAGAGAGGACTTCACAGCTGCAACATCATCCTCAAGATTCCCTCTTCCTTGCTTTGGCCATTGGTGGCTCGAAAATTTGCCAGCTGTCAAGCATTGGAAGTCTGGTCCTCTATTGTGAAATTTGTGGACCTGGTGAAGTCAAAATAGGTGAAAAACCCAGGGATGTCTTCTTTTGACTGCATTTGAGAAGCCCTAATGGATCCCCTTCTTCTGGCCAAACTATATTTTTTCATGGCACTATCACGAGCATTTCAACCATTTCTGGCTAAATACCAGACAGGTGTTCCCATGACGCCCTTCCTTTGGAAGGACCTGGCAGATTTGATCTGGGTAAATATTCACCACCGCAGTAACAACAGCAATGAATGAACATGCAAACACGCACATGTGAACTTAACTCTAATTTTATTTTCGGACTCTCCCTCAATGCTTCATCATTAAGTTCATTAACTAAGACACTGTTAAAGAGTCAAAAGACAGAACAAAAGCTATCGCATTTGTTATCACACACAAGTCACATTGGGGGAATGCATTATTTTCATGGATGTCCATTATCTCAAAAACTAGAACCAATTCAGCAAAAGTAATGTGATTTTTAAATTCAGCACCCTCAAAATACCCTAAATCCATAAAAAAAAACTTGGTACCTGAAAAAAAAAAACATTTTTTGTAGACCTGTGTTATACAACTCCTTTGTATTATGAAAAGGTTAGGTAAGGCGTGCTTTGGGAGGTTCGGAACGCATTATGGATATTTCCATTGCTTCTTGTAGAAAAACAGTCCACTGTATTAGTATTATTCAATGCTTTTTAACATCAAATATTTTGTACCTGTTATACCTATTATGTGACAAGAAAAGTACAAAACGATATAACTAAATAACTTAGCAGTTTCTCACTTTTCAAAGAATTTTAACATTGATAACGTTTTCTAGACTTTTAAGGTAGATAGTATATTTGCAGGGTTGCTCTCACACATGCGGCGCTTTAGGAATCTATATTATTCCATTATAAACCTAAAATTTGCTGCATCAAAAGCGTTGGGGTAGTTCGTAAAAACTACATACAATTTAATTAATAAAACTGTTACATGCATATAAATGCGTGTGCATGTGTGTACAGACTAGTCCCGAGTTGAAAACCTCAGCCCAGTCAGATGACCGAAGTTGTATTTTTCCGGCTTATAATTTTGCTCTTATGCCGTAAAACCTCCGAAGCGCGTGATCGGCGCCCGGGATTCCCTCCGGAGCTTGATCGCCGGTGACGGACGGTGTTCTGTCGAGTTGAGCTACTTTGTCGAGTTAGGCTACCGTAGTGCTAATCGATAGCCCTAACACCCCCCCCCAAAAGAAAAAAAAAACCCTCACCCTAACCATAACCCCTAAAACCTAACCATAACCCCAAAACGGTGGAACTGCACATGCGCAGAAAGGCTCGATAGGTAGCTCAACTCGTCAGAACACGGGCAGCAAACGGGGCCGTTTGCTTGTAAATCCCAGTGACACACAGGGTGGGGTGAAAGTCTACAGAGCCCACCCTGCTAACGTCGTGCTTTGTGCTGTAGTTAAAAATAGACGAATAGATGTCTGATCCGCCAGGTAATGTTTAACGGGGAAGCCCCGCTCGGCCCTGCGTTGTTTTGCTGTTAGCCACCATTAGCTTGTTGGCTCAGCTAGCTGTACTTGGGCTGTTTTGCACGTAATGCAGAACTAAGTAAATATTTAATAAGTAACGTTTTTCGTACTCGATTCAGATAGGCTTTGGGGTTTTTAACATAAACAACCGGTTTGGAAAGTGGGTAATAGGGTGCATAGTGAGTTTTCTTCTTAGCGGATTGCAATATAATGTCAGCAGGGTGATATAAATGCATTTGTTTCAGGATCTTCTGAAGAAAAGGAGGCGAGTTCCCCTGATCTACAGGTGAATGACAAACTATTTAGAAACCGACTTGTTATATTTATGTGCTGTTAATGATGTAATGAAGTCTGTATTCGGGGGAAATTATGTTAGTGTTACATATATAATTATTATCGTAATAGAGTTGGATGAGAAGGCTACATAAGCGCGTTAAACTAGTTCTTTTTATGTTAATATTTCGCTCTTAGGAAGAACCTTCGGATAGCAGCGAAGACGACGACATTTCTGGGGACGCAGAGAGTAAGACACCAACAGGGGGCGTTGTGGTTTGTTAGAAAAATGACAGGAACAAACTTACTGCATTTTTTGTCTTTCTCCTCTTTTTTCCTGGTGTTTCTGTGGTGTTGTATATGGCAGTGGACTTTCTACGTAGTCTTTTCTCCCGGACTCTGGGTCTTGGTACTGGAGAAAAGGTTTTGGATGAGCTGACCCTAGATGGGGTGGCCCGCTACATCCAGAGCGGTAAATGTAAGTATTGCTGCACCACAATGCCAAAAATGTACATTTACCTTTTGTACGTTTTCATATTTGTTTGTCTTCGACTTGGCATGCTATTGTGGTGCTATAAATTCCAGCAATATACAACACTTTAGATTTTAGTTTTTTATTTATTTTAGAGAAGCTTTCTTTTGCAACTACAGAAATGAATTTAATTGAATTTTAAAAATCTGACGTGTATATATATATATATATATATATATATATATATATATATATTACTCAGTAAAACTTGCAATTTGATATATGTCATTAAATTGTTGTTAAATTATACAACCTGTGGTTACAATTTTGCTAGTTCTTTGTTAAATGGATATGGCATTGGATAGAACTACACTTGACATGTAGAGCTGCAGTTTATTTGAGTGAAGTCTTTTAAATGTGTAGATCTCAAGGGCTTTCTTACTCTATTCCTCTTGTTCTCCTGCAGGCAAAGACATAATCTGCATGGTTGGCGCAGGAATATCGACATGTAAGGCTCCTGTCCAATTCCTTGCAATAAAGGAAATATGAATTTTGTGATATTTCCTTTAACGTTTTTAGCCATTTTGCATCATTGATCTGAAACATAAATGGGCTGATTGCAGAATCCTTCCTTCTCCCAGCTGCAGGAATCCCTGATTTCCGCTCTCCTGAGACAGGCCTTTATGCCAACCTGCAGAAGTACAACCTGCCTTACCCCGAAGCCATATTCCAGATCGATTACTTCAAGGTATCACACTGATGGTCGAGTCCACCTGTGCAGATCTTAAAATGGTACCATCCACGCGCGTCTTCATCCCCCTTGTGAAATCCTTTCCCCCCCTTATTACTCAGAAACACCCAGAGCCATTCTTTGCCTTGGCCAAGGAGCTGTATCCTGGGCAGTTCAAGGTAGGTGAGGTTCCCTTACAGGTTCACCGTGGTTATTGAGTGTTTTGTCTGCTTGTCCCAGAGACTTTACTGATGCATGTGGACTGTTGCATGATAGTCCTGTGTGGAAGGCTTCTGTGCACAAAGTATTGAGCTTTGCTTGTATATTACAGCCTACAGTCTGTCATTACTTCATCAGGATGCTTAAGGACAAAGGTCTTCTCAGACGCTGCTACTCCCAGGTCAGCAAGCTTGCCTCTTTTATAAGCACCTCACATTGTCAGTTTGCTGGTCACTTTATCACTGTTGACCAGACCATCAGTCCGAAGTTTCACAAAGGCCTTGTTTAATCGTAAGTGTGCTTAAGATGGTGAGCTGGTCAGTCTGTCATGTTGCCACTGAGAAGTCAATCTTTGCTCTGATTGGTGAGGAAGAACATTGACACCCTGGAGCGTGTAGCGGGACTACAAGAGGAGGACCTGGTTGAAGCCCATGGGACCTTCTATACCTCCCACTGTGTGAGCTTTCTGTGCCGCAAGGAGTATACCCTGGACTGGATGAAAGGTGAGAGCCAGAAAATGAGCTCACGTAAGGTTAATGAATTAATGGCATGTTTTCTAATACCAGAATTACTGAAACAAGTGAATGTACAGTAAAACCTCGGATTGCAAGCATAATTCGTTTTGGAAACATGCTTGTAATCCAAAGCACTCGTATATCAAAGCGAATTTCCCCATTAGAAATAATGGAAACTCAGATGATTCGTTCCACAACCCAAAAGTATTCATATAAAAACGATTAATATAAAATATAAAGTGAAAATACATAAAACAAATTAACTTGTAATTTACCTTTGAAAAGAATCGTGGATGGTGTGAGGGAGACGAGAGAGAGGAAAGGAGGAGGGTTATTTTGTAGGACGACTTTCACTATAACTAATGGAATCACTGCTATCTGTTGGCTCATTGGAATCTTCTTCTTTTTGTGCGACTTTAACAAGGAACAGCTGCTTTTGCCTCCTTTTCGATTTCATGGAAATGTGGGCATGCTTTTCTACTAAATTTTGGCTATACGAGTGAGGCACATCGACTGAGACCGAGCATGGCAGACGATTACCCACAATTCGGCAGCGAGAGATTGAAAGAACCATCGGTTCAGTTGTGATCATGTGACGCTTGGCAGACAAAGCGTATACATAATACTTGTATTGCAAGACCTCGCTCGTTTATCAAGTTAAAATTTATTTCAAATTTTTGCTCATCTTGCAAAACGAGGTTTTACTGTATTTGAATATATTCATTAGCATTTATGGTAAACTGTGTTTTACTAAATGTCATTCTGTTTTTTTTTTTTTGGTAAATGAGATTATGTGGTTATCCTACTTTTATTTAGATTGGATTATATTAATAATTAGATGTATACAGTGCTTTTTGAAAACCAAAGATACAGTATTCAAAAAACACACACACAGACAGAGTGGAGGGAGATAGAAAGTTTTAGGGGGGAAAATGGTTTTAAGTTGAGATTTGAAGCCTGGGAGAGAGGTTGAGTTGTTAGAAGGAAGGAAATTCTAAAGATGAGGAGCCGGGCTACAGAAGGCTCAGAGACCGAAGCTGGGGAGTTTGCAAGGAGGAATAGGGAGGAGGCCAGAAAAGGAAGATCTATGAGAATGAGGGGGCTGGTTGGGCAGGAGAAGATCAGACTGATGTGGGGAGCAAAACTGTTAAAGCCCTTAGTGGTGAGAAGATTTTTGAATCTGATGCAAAATTTAGGATTATAAAAGTCTATGTATGTTTACCCAGTCCATTTTGGTAACTTGTGGTCTGCAGAAAAGATCTTCTCAGAGCAAGTGCCCAAGTGTGAGAAGTGCAACGACTTGGTCAAGCCTGGTGAGTCCAAACTCAAAATAGCTTTTTTTCCCAGTCCCAATAAATTTAGTTTACCAACATGTTAGATTTAAGGTTAATCGGAGTTCAGCAAAGGCGTGGTATAGTTCAGGCATATGAAATAGACATGGATGAACAATTGGTCATTCACGATACATCGGACTGATGTATAAGGCTTGATGTACGTTAGAAGGGATCTTGTATCCTGCATAGATTTAGCATCTGAAGGGGGTTTCAGTGTCTTCTGGTGTCTATCTTCAGATGTTAAAGGAGCTCCTTTGCTGTCCATGAACACTTTTCTTTACAATGGTCCAGGACCTTCTGGATCCTGACGGACACTCTTCTCTAACCCTTAGCTTTCTTTTCTCTTTATCTCACTTTGTACAAAAGCATCTTCAGCGTAACAAATCTCACTTATTTTAATGAAACAACTGCCATTCGGAGAACAAAGGTGTGAACCAGCATTTGGTTTCATGAAGGCAGCTATTAGCTGAGTCTGTCGGCTTGGTTTCAGCGATGCTATTAACACATCTGTCCCTTCACTCTTTCGTTTTATTTGTATTTGACAGACATTGTGTTTTTTGGCGAGAATCTGCCTGCCCGATTTTTCACTACGATGAAGATGGTAAGAGGGGACAGGGGGGTCAGTTTTCAAACTGCATATAGAATTGCTATGAATCCATAAATTAATGCATGCAGGTCTGCATCTTTTCTCTTTCTGTCCATCCCTGTGAAGTGACAGTCTCCCCCTTTTTCACCGTCTAAGGATTTCCCACGTTGTGACCTCCTCATCATCATGGGAACCTCACTGCAGGTTCAGCCCTTCGCCTCCCTGGTCAGCAAGTGAGTCCTCTCCTTCGTCTTAGTTAGTGTTTCCGTCTTTCGGGGTGCACATGTTTCATCCCGCTGTCTATAATAACGGCGATGCTGTTTCAGCGTGCAGCCAGCTTCTGTATTCGGCCGACCGCCTCACGTTGCACCTCTGTTTACAGAGTTCCCAAAAACACTCCCAGGCTGCTCATTAACATGGAGAAGACGGGGCAGGTCCGGATTCTTCACTTCACATTTTAATATAATAAACTGTAATAAATAATTGACATCAGAGACATCAGTGCTTTGTCGGACTGACTGCCCCCCATCCTCTCTGGCAGTCTGACGCCCTCATGGGGATGCTGGGCTTCGGAGGAGGCATGGACTTTGACTCCGATAAAGCGTACAGGTGAGGGATCTTTGCCGTATCCTCAGTTATCAAGGCATATATATGTGGGCAGTAGTGGCTTAATGGTCAGGTAAGTGCACTTGTAATTGAAAGATTGCAGGTTCGAGTCCCCGACCTGCAAGGTACCGCCCCCAAGCACTGCTCCCCGGGCGCTGAATTAGCTGCCCCCTGCTATGTCACATATGGGTTAAATGCAGAGGACACATTTCATTGTTGTGTGCTGTGTGATGTCGACAATGACCACTGATCACCTAATTCTAAATATATTTGTTCAGCAATAACAGAGCTTACCAGTCCACATGCTTGGTGTCCGTCTTAAAATAAATCGACTTCTTCATTTATGTAGCAAAGTGGTGTCTCACCAGCCTGGAAAGGTTTATGGCCTGCAGAACCTGCAGAGATTGTTGGGTGGTTTGTTGTTGGTCTGTGATTCGGGCAATTAATAGAATTGGAGCGTGTGTTTGTGGAGACTACATTCGGTTTTGCAGCAAATAGATCTTAAAATATAATGAAGTGAGGGATAAACCACAGTGACGTGTTAGGCTACACAGAAATAATCAATAATCATGTTGGTGTAATGCGGTTCAATGCAAAACGGAAAGTAGTTCATCCCCCATGGCTAACAAACGAAAAATAGTAACAGAATAAACTACTTAAGTTGATTTTTTTTTTTTATTTAGCATCCAATAATGTTCCATTGTGCTCTTAAAAATATAGTCCCTATAAGGATAGATCCTCTGGTCCGGCTACTCATTTGAAGCAGTAAGGTGGTTAAGTTACCATAGAAACCGTCAACAGACAGGCTCCTAGAGTATCTGAAGCTGGACAAATACAATTATGCTGATAAGAATGGCTGCTTATTTATGAGTAAAAAGTCACACGTTTTATATTAACATGTGTAATAAATATGTACCACTAGTGAAAATAGTGCACATTAATATAGAACTATTACTAGGCTGCCCATGTGGTTACACAAAAAATACCCACCCATGTGACATCTCTGGACCAATAAGAAAATAGTGTTTATCAAAGCAGTAGTATAAAACAAAATAACGCCTTTGGTGTAATGACCGTCATTATACGTGTGTATTCTCACACTGGCTACGTACTGGTCTTAGGGACGTGGCGTACTTGAGCACTTGTGACGATGGCTGTATGGCACTTGCTGACTTGCTTGGTTGGAAGGTAAGGGTGAATTTCAATTGCGCACACACACACACACACACACACAAGAACTGGATAATTTCCCCACTAATTCCAAGAAAAACATTTATCTCTTTTTGAGTTCACACGATGATATTTAGGTTGGAATTGACACCCAAGTCTCCTCTTGCTTCACCCAGAGTGTATTGACTCTATGCTTCTGTCTTAAAGGCTGAGTTGGAGGAGTTGGTGAGACAAGAACATGCCCTGATTGACAACAAAGATAAAAAGGATAAAGCCAAAACAGCGAATCAGAGTGCTGCAGCTGGGGAGAAGCCCGCCTCCAACAAGTCAGAGTAGCCAGTCAAACAGGACTGCTAAGAAGACGACGGGTCGTCAGTCGTGATGCCATTTTGCCGTCGGTTACTCTGTCTTGCCGTGTGCAGTTTGGTTTTCTCTGTGTCCCGTTCCTACTTCTCCCACACCTCTGCTTTCCATATTATGTTTGTTATTTGCAGACTGAGCAGTCTATACTTAAACATAGAGGGTTTTTTTATATATATAAAAAAGAGCTTTTTGGGAAATGTTGCAATAATTATTTAATTTTAATTAGCCAAATGCAACTTGTAAATTAATTTTCTGGCTTAAAAAAATCAACAAAGATTGTGTAAATATAACAAAAGACAATAAAACAGGGTATTCATTTCATATTTCCCATAGTTCTTATTCATAATTTCTTATAGGTTTTAAGTGTTCCAAAAAGATATTTTAATATAATTTCTCTTATTTGGGGTTAAATGACTAGCGGTACAAGGTGACGATCTTATTGACTTTTTTGCTTTGTGCAGTACCTCATCTCGCCAGATGGTGGTATGCATGTAGCCAGTTAAAAACTTAATAAACTGATAACTAGACCAGATGTGGTATGGTTTTTTAATATGAAATTTACATACTGGATGGCGTTAATATGCACAAATCACGGCATCCGTCCCTCAGCTTATTTCAAATGAGATTTCACATCCCATTTTTGTACTGCGGCCGCAATTTGAAATGCCCAAGAACGGTTTCGGCCGCACTGGTGAAAGAGCAAGTGCATCCCTGGAGTCGCTTGGTCTGTATTGCTTTTTGTATTGTTCATAAACTAAAAACTCACATCGCGAGACAGAAATGACAGTCGAGGCTGTAAGCAGGCAGCAGGTAGGATAGAGGTTAATTCATTACTTATGCAGTAGTGAATTATGCATCATAAGTACTTATGCATCTTCATAACGCATCCTTATTCTCAGAGATGGATATGTGTGTTTTAGGGGTTTACTGTAATTTAAAACAATGTGTACCTATACTGTTTATCAAAAAGACAAAAAATATATAGTGTTATTTGTAAGATGTTTCGTGTGTATTGTTCCGTCAGTTTTTGGTAGGATGCTTGATGCTTGAAGTCTGTTTCACGTTCCTCATTTGGCTGTGCATTCTAATAGTGGGGTGAGGTTAACCACACGTGCCAGAGGACGAAAGAGGAAGACGCAGCCTAACCGAACTGCAGAAATTTCTCACACAGGAGCGCAGCGCTGCAGCACGCAGCTTCGGAAAAGGCTGAAGCGACGCGGACGGCGCGCTCCCGATGTGCATATGCATCGCACGCTGCATTAATCCGTTTATGCAAAACTGTTTGCGTTGGGAAAGAGAGGAAGAGAAAAGATGTTGAGCGGTAGGGGAATGTTGCGAGAGGAGGGATACGAAATAGGAAAAGGGCTGAACTTTGCACGGCTAGAGCGCCGAGCCAGCAGCGTGTGAGGAGACAGGTGACGGGCAGGCGACTGTAAAGCTCACCGGGGGAGACGGCAAAAGTAACGCGAAAGGTGAGCGTGCACTACAGCTTCTCCGTCCCCTGCCATGCCTTCCTGCTCTTGGGGCAATTCTTATTGAGTTATTATTTTGAAAGATTCGCTTCATTCGCAGATCCTAGAAATGCGCACAATGTCACATGCCTGGAACTGGTGCGAAGTCCAAGTGTACTGGTATAATGGTACTAAGATCTATATCCATCCCCTCAACCGCACCTGTTTAATCCATTGGTAGTATAGCTTTTTTCCACGTTCTGCTTAATTCATTCATTCATTTAACTTAATTTCTCGAGAAGTTCTTAACTGTTTTTTTTTTTTTTTAAAACAAAACTTGCTACATAAATCTTCGTTCTTGGTAATATCCTTTAATGAAAATTGTAAACGCTTGTACGAACGATTATGAAATTTCATCGAGGTAGTTAAGGATTACTACATTATTGGGCAATTTTTTGGGTCTTCTTATTGAGCTTATGATACTGTTTTTCTTATATTGTAAACTAAAATCTATCCACTTTAATATATTATGTAATAATATGTATATAGCCCTTTACAGTATGCTTATTGCCTTATTTTTTGGCAAATGACACTCTGAATAGGATCAGATTTCTCAACTTGAATTTGATTGACATATAATTGTTGTATTATTATATATTTATATTGACATATAAATGTTATATTAAACAATTTTTGGTACTCAGTCAACAATAAACTAAATTAAAGCTTATCACTTAAAACTTTAGAAACTTTTGACGTTGTGAAGGTAGCATTGCAAACGTAGTAACAGTGCGTCATGCCAAACGCCGTAGAGCCTGTTCTGGATCGAGGAAGGTCGGCGGTGGGCGGGGCTGGGGGTGGAGATAGAGAGGAAGTGGTGATAATATAACAACTTCGCACTCTTTGCATCTCGTCTTGATTCCTAGGTTTCTTTCACTGCTGCCTTTGCAGAGTGACAGTTAACACAGCCAGTGGGGAAGCATCGTCAGTTTCAGGGACCCAATTGGATTCCTTGCTTGACACTGTTACCCCTGAAAACCAGGGGTGATGAGGGGATTGGAGGACAACAAGAGCAACAGAGCCAGCTCTGACAGGTGACTGATAGCATTGTCCTTTTCATATTTCAAATTATTTATTCCATATCGAGAAAAAGTGTAGACACGTGTGCATTCATTTTTTTTCCTTTTAACAAATATATATTCACTAAAGGCTGTTCAAAGTCGGGATGAAGCTGCCAAGGCATTTTATCACTTTCCTTTATTTGCTTGTACTGCAGGTCCCCCACTGAGATGTCAAATGGCACAGAGGCAGGGCAGAAGCCCCTCACGCTACTGGACAGGCTGCGGCTCTGCCAGTCCGCTTGGGCCCTCGGGGGGCCCTGGGACAGAGAGAGCATTCACACTGCACTGTGGGGACAGCAGCCTGGGGTCAGCTGATTCAGATAACATCATTTCATAGATTTCTTAGTATTGAATGAGGTTAAATCCTTACAATGCTCCATCTGATTTATTTTCAATCTGCCTGGCTTAGAACATGCTATGTGGCAGGATGGATGTGTAATTTGGCACAATGTTGCTTGCTCAACAAATGTCACTCTGCCAAACCTATAATGGGTACCGGCGATCTTTTGATCACAGGCACAGTGTCCCATCCTGCTGAGCCAAGAGGGGGGAACCTCCGTGGTAGATTCATATCGCTTCCATATTCCCTCAGCCAGCTCGTTTTGCCAGCTTTTTGACCCTCTGTCAGCGGAGAATTAGTATCTCCCAGTTGTGGTCTTGGTGCCTGATTAAATCCGTTCTCAGATTTTCTCCCTAGTTGATTTCTAATGATACACAACTGCTTTTGCATCTTGAAAATGTGCCTGAGGTTACCAAAGGCTATAGCAGAGATGGGGAACTTGGGATGACCTCTCAATCAGCCAATAATATAACAGTGGTTCTCAGCTGAAGTCCTGGGGGGACCCACTGTGATTGGCTGATTGAGTGGTCATCCCGAAAACCCGCACCGGCTCTCCATGGAACGGGTTCCCCACCCCTGCTCTATAGTATTATCCTTCAACTTCTCTGTAAAGGTGAGTCATTGAAAAAAGCGTTCCTGTCTATGGAGATATCTGCTTATAACGAAATGGGCTTCAGTTTGGTAATCGAAATACAAGATTTCTGTATTGATATTGTGCTGGGGAGACACTGAAGGAGAAGGGGACGGGGGGGGGGGATATTTTTCATGCATAGAATCAGCAGAAAAGTTGAACTGCAGCCAATACCATATTGATGGCAATGCAAAGGGAACGCTTTACGTGCCTTGGCTCTGTTTGGTTACTTATTCGATTAGTTCCTTTTCCTCTTTGCATTTTGACAGACAATGTGCCATTTCACTGCCTATTGCAGAAGTGACTAAAGATAAGGAAGATCTAATTGTAGGGAGGAAGATTGTTAGACGAGCAACAGGAACTGATAAGTAGGTGAAGGACAAACCAGACACCTCAGATAACTCAAATAACTAAGAAAAGGAAGCACTTTAATCCTAAAAATGGCAGAAATCAAGGCACCTTTAAGTAAAATGCTTATATTCAAGTGTGAGCATAAGAAATACTGGACTACAGAAAAAAACAATAATCACATTCGAATACATTAAACTACTAGGTAAGAAAACTTCTGTCTGCATGAGCTTAAAAAGAAATATAAGAATGAAAATGATGTATATGCAAATAACTTTATAAGTTTAAAGGATGAATTTAAAGCAAGTGCTTTAGGTGAAGTAAAAACATAAGTAACATTCTTGCTTTTTGCTACCACGCATTTTTTTTTTTCATTTTCAGTAACGAAATGTATCACTGAAAGGAATTAATAATGAAAGATGAGATTTCTCCAGCCGTTTGTCTAACCTGTTTACCCATTTAAAGACTAGACCTTACTCTCTGCCACCCAGTTACGCTTCCCTCGTGGTGACTGGAAAGCCTCAGCTACAATAATTACATTTTTGTCTTACTTTGCTGTCATTTCAGTACACTTGTTTCAAATACATTTTTGAAAGTACATTTATATATGCATTAATCGAAAAACATTCGAGAAAAAGCATGGAAATTTGGCATGTAGGTGGTTTGTGTTGTGCAGGCAGAGGTGGAAACTCCAGTTCTCAGGGCTGCCAGGTTACACTACATTTCCACTCACTTTTTGCTCAGCTATTCACTTTAAACATCTAGTGGATGGAGTCCAGCCACTGAATGTCTCATCCTAAAAGGCAGAATAATCACATATATTTGGGCTGGAAAATTCCAAGGTCTGGGGACAGACCTTTGAGGGTGGAATTACTTTGCATCTGTGATGCAAAGGTTCCTGACTTGAAGAATAGTAATTGCAGTAAATTCTGAAGAAGAAGACCTTCCATACAAGTGGCATTATATATTTTTTCTTTTACCTTTCTTTCATTTAGGAGAAATGGCTTGAGCAGTTGTTCATGACTGACTAAATCTCGTATTTTTTTCTTTGTGACACACATGCTTGCGGTATCTAATTTAGTCTGAATGTTACCGACATAGACTTCCTGCAGCCTTTCTGTGTGCATGGGCCCCTGAAGGAGTATGAATTCATGCCATGTCAGCTTGTATGGTAGTTCATGCAGTGTGAACACGACCGTACTTCCGCAGAAAAGCTTCCCAAATGACTCAGCTGCTTCTGAGTAAATCTGCCCATGCCTTCTCCACACCTCCGTCAGCTAACCACTTTTTTTTATGACCCAAGGTCTTGAAATATAATGCCCGGAACTTTTTCTTCTCTACCTCCTGAACAGAGTTTCCTGGTGCTGCTAGATTCGACATCTCAGCCACAGCTGCTGTGCCTGTCTGTAGGGGGCAACAGGGAGCATGTGAAGGATTTCCCAGTCCAACGCACTGGTGCAGGTACAAACTTCCACCAGATGTATAATTGTGCCTCTTATGGCTGATTTGTACTTCTGCATAGAATCCACGCTGCTGATGCAGCATAGGTATGGTGTAATCTCTGCTCATGGGAGTTTCACTTACACAAACATGTTCTGAGTGCAGAAAGAAAATAATTGGTTATTTCTCTGAACCAATCAGATGGTAGAGGAGGTGGGACCAACCAATCAGATATCTTGCTCCTGCTTCCTAGTTGCTTGGACCCACCTTCTCTGCGATCTGATTGGTTATCTCTTTGAATCAATAATTTTTCCTTCTGCCCTCAGAACATTTTTTTGTGTAAGTAAAACTCCCGTGAGCATAACCTATGCCGTAGCCTGATGCACACCTCCCCGGGAATGTAACTATCGGCATAGCATATGCGGATATACAGATACCAATGGCGTAGATTCTATGCAGAAGTATATATCAGCCTCAAAGCATGCACACAGATACATAGAGAAATGGAAATAAGCGTGATTGTTGTCTTTTTTGTAGTTTTTCACCTTCTGGAGTCCCACCTAGGGTTCTCAGACCTGGTCCAGCTGGTGGCCTATTACAGCCTGAGCAGGTGAGATGGCCGTTAATCTGGCACATTCTGCCATTGCTTCTCAATCTCAGCTCCACATATGTTGTTGGCGTCCCATACTTGGCAGCCCAGTCGGTGATCGCGCCGCCTAATTTGTGGCACTGGTGCTGTGGTTAACTGCAATTTGTTAACGGTGTGGGTCTCCATCCCCTGCCACACCCCCTGCTCGTTTACACAGAGACGTGCTGCCAGTCTGCTTGTTCATCCCACAGCGTGTCTTCAACCTCACACAGGAGTCAGACCAAGATCTGTCCCATCTAGGACCGAGTGAGTCTCTCCACCAGCCTGTTGCTTTCTGATCGGTTATTAAATCATGCATTTTGAATATTACAAAAATAATAATACATGTGGGTTTAAACATGCTATATGTTCTGAAAATAATATATTGCCATGGTGTTTTTTGGGGAGATATGATATGATATAAATATTACTAATAACTGGATAAATTAAGCCATAGGATGGTTTGAAATAAACAATTGATGATGGTTCATAAACAGAGGTGGATAGTTCAGGTCCAGGAAGTAAAAATCCAGACCAAGATTTTATTTCAACCATCCATTTCACTATAAAGTTACAATCACGGAGTACTCAACTGGTTGGATGAAACAAAATCTTGGTCTGGATTTTTACTACCTGGACCTAAACTACCCATCTTCGTCCATAAAGATGGATGGAATAAGTTCAACTGAGAGATGAAAAGTGATTCATTATCTAATCTGAAACGTGCACCTAAATTCTCCTTCCAGAGTTTTGGCTCTGCTTGTCCTCGAACCCACAACAGAGAAACGTGCGCCCGCCATCCACTGGCCTCAGCATGTGTTCCATACAGGTAACAGCACTATTAAAAGCACTGATCTTTTTTCACATACGTGTTATTTATTTATTTAAACGCCAAGGTGCCACCTCATGACCCTGTGATTTTGTGGGTGGTCAGGTGACCTCAGCCAACGGGGCACTCTGCGTCATCAACCCCCTGTACCTGCACGAGCACGGGGATAACTGGCTTATTGAAAGGCGCTCTCCCCAAAGCAGCCCCTCTTCCGCGGGTCGGCCTTTCGCGGCAAGGCGGGAGAGACGGCTGAGCACGACTAGGCCTTGGAAGGGAGCAGGGCTACGTGACATGAGGGGCCCGTCATTGGACCATGAGTCCAGCACCTCACCAGCTGCATGCTCAGGTAATTTAAGGGACGTCTGCCAATTACTCCAGTCCATTCAAAATCCTTCCCCATTTGCAAATATGTAGCACTGATTTTATGTGAATTACATGAACATGTGCTGTCTGTCTGGGATGGGCTGGTGCCTCATTCCCTGCCTTATGCCTGTAGCTTCTAGAATAGGCTCCGGAGCCCCCGCTATCCTTCATAGGACAAGCGGGTACAGAAAATGGATGGATGGAGTCTGTCAAAGGCAGCCCCCCCCCATCTAATCAGCCTCTGAAGTGGGAAAGAAGATAACAAATACCTCTAGGTTAATTTAGCACCCCCCCTCCCGGCCCCCGCCCATTTTATAGTTAAATACCCCAAAGAAGAGCACTGTTTGGACATTTTTGTACGTCGACCTTCACTATCTTTCCGTTTCCTTCAGTTCCTCCCAGGACCCGCCCCAACTCCTCCCCCTCTACCCCTGTGGTTCTCAGAAGGGCAAGTCAGTCCAGTAGCTCTGGCTCCTTCAAGGGAAGTGGACAGAACAGGCTCTCTGTGGATGGCGAGACCTCCAACGAGACCACGCCCGTGGGCAGTCCTGTCCCCCAATCCCCGCACCGTGTGTCTTGGATCGAAGACGGCATATGGCTGTCTCCGCCTCCGCTCACCTCGCTGCTCCAGGCTCCCAGCCATGAGCCGGACTCCCTCTCCATCAGCAGCCTGGAGGAGGAGTCTGACTCCGCCCCCAGCCCCATCCACGTACACAGCCAGCGCTTCACACTGGTCCTGGCCGACAAGGTGAAGAACCGCCTCTCGGCCGTGGGGCAGGCCATCGGTGGGCTGATGTCACCGCAGAAGAGGCTCAACTACAAGGTGCAGGAATTGAGCGAGAGGAAGAGCGGCGCCTTTGCCGAGAGCGTGAAGGCCTTCGTGGAAAAGACGCTGAAGGGAAGCTCATGCTATTCTTCTGGCTCCGAGCTGCTGCAGGAAGTTCGCACTGCGCTCAGCAGCCTGCGGGAGATCCTCTTGGAAAGCCCAGAGATACAGCTCCTGATAGACAGCCTGGGAGACATCTCTGACTTGGAGCTAGGTGAGTAACAGTGCAAAACGCAGAACTGAAGTGACACTTCAAGCTGGGGCATAGCGTCAGAACTGGATGGAACATCTATCCATCAGTCTTTCCGCTTATCCTGTGCAATGACGTCACGATCGACTTAGAACAGGCCACAAGGCAGGGGATTCTGGCGATGTCATGCCACTCGATAGTGGACAGGGGTGCTGAAATGCATGGGCTTACCTGGGCTGAAGTTAAAAAAAGGGGTGGGGTGGATCTATAGGGCGACCAGGAGTGGCCATGCCCCTCCCCAGTAAATACACGGCCTCGCCAAAAAAATTAAAACGAGATATGGAGCATTTACTTCTTTAATCCAGAGATGTCCAACTTGATCGCTATTGCAAAATGACTCCTCCCCCCCTCCTGGTCGGCCATAGGCGGTGCAGCTTGGCCACCCCCATAAATATAACTGCCCCCCCCCCCATGACTGTCCATCCACTTTCTGTAACTGCTTGTCCTATTCAGGGTCATCAAGGGTCTGGAGCCTAGGGGTGCAAAGCAGGAGATAATCCGGGAGGGGGGGGGTTAACCCAGGCGATTTTCTGCAGCCGGCACTGTAACAAGGGGCCTCAACTAACCCCCCTTGTCGACAATTACACCGTCATAGAAATTATTCGGGGGGGGCTCTCACAACCCAGTGACCTCTGTCCATGTTAATGTGCCTCTGATAGTATAGCATACACACACACACACACACACTGTACTGGCAATTTGGAGACACTGTCACCTACCCACGTGTCTTTGGGCTACTGGAGGAAGCCCAAGCACCCAGACGAAATCCTCAGCACCACAGGGAGAATATGCAGAGTCCACACACACCCACCATCCCTGAGGTGTGAGGCGGCAACAAGCCACTTAGTCACCATGCAACCCCCACATGGAAAAAGCAAAACAAAAAAAAAACATATAAAAGCATAAAAAATTTCCCCATGTGGTTAAAGTTGATACAAAAGTTCTAACAGCAGTGAAAGGCACTGGAAGAGATGGTATTAAAACTGCTGTGAATAACTGGGGTTAGAATTAAGTATTTAAAAGCATGAAAATGAATAATATTCGAATAACTTTTTTTCAGTACAGTTAATAAAATGTTATTTAACCCTGCTAACTAAAATTTCATCCTGCTGTTTGGGCTTGGGTTCACATGATGACAGAATTCAGTGAGTTTGGTGAGACACCTACCTGATTGTACCTAATATGGTGCTGTTGAGAATAGGTGTAAGATCACATTTTGATCACTTTGTTTTTCTTACCCAACTACTTTACACAAAGATTCAATAGCACCATTTGCGATTCAGGGTTACCTTCAATCCGCCAGAGACGGTGAGGTCCACTCGAGTGATGTGCACTCGGGGTTATAAGGCACTTTAATCCATTTCTGTAAGTCCCAAGCTTTTAACAAGGGTGTGTGATGATACATTATTAGATGAGAGATATTAGAACAGGATAGGAACCAGAAGCTCTACAGTAGAGAGAAACCCTGGGTGTTAAAGGTCAACTGGCCGTCCAGCTTCTCTGGGTGCGCTGAAATAATAGAACGCAAAGAAAATGATTGTGTTTCTATCGGTGTAAAGATACGAACTGCGGTTTGTCAATGAGCCACGCAGATCTCGGTAAGCTAGAAGACTCCGGGCTGTATCGACTTGGATCCATAAAACAGCACCTCAGTGCTGGCATAAATTATTATTATTATTATTATATCAATTACAGCTCTAGTTAAAGCAGTTTCATTGCTGTTTCCCTGACAGAAACCAGACTAGAATATTATTTGGATCTAACTATGATTTAACTTGCACAGAAACTATTTTGGACAGAAAATGGAGGGTCTGTAATGTTCAGTACCTGTGTGTCCAAGATCGGTTTCATCAGTAGTGCTTTAATTTGGTATAACACGTGCAGGCTGATGTATATTCATTATGAAAATTGCAAGTTCTCTCAGACCTTTAAGGGACTCTTTAAATAATTAAGAGGGAATTTTATTTCATAGGTAGGTTTTGTTTTAGCTCTGAGTGGTTTTTGCTCATGTACTTCCACTAATTCAAAGACATTAAGGAGATGTAGTGTATACTGTGTATGTATACTGTGTAACAGACATTTGTGGGGTCTTTGTGTTTGAAGTCTGATGTCGCTAATTTTATTGTTATAGATGTCCATGAAATGATCGCTACTAATATTAACTGGCAAATTGGATATTTTGTTGTCTTCTATAAGGTTTATGTAGTAGGGTTAACAACAAAGAATCTACACAGAGGTTTTCTTTTATTGTTGTGTTAATATTAATTATTCTGAAACCAAAGCTGTGTTTTACATGACTGCATATGTGATTTATCAAGGCTAAACATACAACTACATGTATATGATTTATTAAGGCTAAATTACCCTCACTTGTCAACCACTGTCCATTGAATTTTCAGTGTCCACTTGATTACTAGTGTTAAAAAATTGAAAAAGATTTTTAATTAATGGTCACGCTCAGCAGTTCATAATTTCACTTCCACTTTTCATTCCGTTTGTATGAAGTAGATCTCTCTGCATTCATTGAAGGCTTTCTATGCCCTGCCTTTGACTGTAGCCTGCGGGCTATGATCTAGATTTGCCTGCGACCTTGGCCCACTCTGTGAGTGACCCATTCTCACCATGATATAAAAATTGAAAGCCTGTAAATTTAGGGGAAAAAAACACCCAAAATCAATGACCAAAAACATGTTTTGCCAATTGAATGAGTACGACATGCTATAATGGAGCCATATAATGAAGCCATAATGGATTTGCAAGTTGGCAATTAAAACAACATAAAGGCAGCCCCTAGAGAGGCGTGGTGGAGCAGATAGATTTAATGTACATGCCATGACAAGAACTGAAAAATCGCAGTTTAATTACAGTTTGGTTGAACAGAATCATCAAGTAATGCTTTAAAAACAATCTAGCGAAAGAAGTAGGTCTACAGGGTATGTGTCTGAGCATGCACGCTCGTATGTATACACCGATAATCTTCCAGAAACTTTCAGAAATACAATAATGCTTGTGCTATTGAACTCTACCGGATGACGGAGAGGGAGCCGTCTGTGGTGAGTCGTGGCAACGGTCGTCATGTGACACGGCCACCTTACAGGAAGACGCTTTGATCTTGTACTGTTCTATATGCAACGGTTCAGGGTTTGCTCTTTTTTTAAGGGTTATTTATGTGACATGATGCGTGAACGATGTGTGAAAAGAAACACATTGCAAAGGTGCCTCTTTTAAACCCTGTTTGGCTGGGTATCCCTTTATGATGTCAGTGGATGGGAGATGCAATGTGGGCATAAGGGATGTGAGTGAGGGTGTCCCAGCTTGCATGATGCACATCTGTCCTCATCACTAGCCCCCCCACACCCCCCCGTGGCTCTCTATGCCTGTACTGACACCCCCAATGTCCCCTTGCTCTGCCTGCACTGTGCATGGGGGCCTGACTGTAGAATACCTCAGTATACCTCATAGACTGCGTCGATCTATTGCTCTCAGTGAAAGAAAGTAAAAAAGTAAATAAAAAGCATCAAGCTCCAACAGTATTTTGCGAAAGTCAAAAAATGTTATGGGTAATAAGTGTATTTTTGATCAACAGAAATACTATGTAACATTAAAATATATGCCAATGAACAGTCATACAATAAAAACTTACATGAAGGTTTCATGTATTCAGCTCTCTATGGAAGCCCGGAACGGTCATGCTTGCAGCTATTTTTTTAATGCCATTTTCTCGAGATAACGAGATAATTCTGCGGCGCGTAAGCCACGCGTTTTTAAAGGACTTGCAACTTATATATGCATCAGTTTACATTGATATCTAAGGGTTGCTCTGTATGTCTGCCATTGTGTAGATGGAACAAGGATTCAGACTATTAGGTTAGATTTGAATATGGGTGCAAAGTTTTGTTTATATGAAATTTCAGTATTTTTTAATATTATATGTTGGGTACAGTGACATGTCATAGCATTTCCCAGGACCACAGTGTAATTTAGAGACAGCAATTCACGGGTACAACGCTTAATTTCAGTGTTAAATACACGGATGCACACGCTAACACAGCTACAGTACATACGTGAGCAGCGCTGTGTACGGCATGGTAGCCCCTTGGCATCGCAATATGTTTATCCTCGTAATTATTCAGAGAAAATTACAAATAAGATTTATCTCGAGGTAACGGTGTTAAAAAAGTAATTGCAGGCACAGCTGTTCTCGGCTTCCATAGCGCTCCAAAAAGTTACTGCTATCTTCTTGGATGGCTAGAATATTGCTTCGGTTCCGAAACCTCTCTTCAGGGGAACATACTTGCGATATTTTTCTCGGGCCTGGCAGTTTTGCTGCCATCTCGCTATCCTCACTGGCTTCTTTTATTCACTGTGTCTTCGCTATCTTCCTGTTGTGACAGCCTTGGAAATATTTCAGTAACGTGTGTCCATTTCTGACGCTGATTCTGAAACCAGCAATCGGTTTTCCATGATATAGAAAAGACTTATAACGCAGAGACACTCTCGATGTGATGTAATAGGATCGTTTAAATTCTGGACCTAAGTTTTAATGTTTCAAGGGTTGTAGTGAAGAGGAAAAAAAAAGTTGTGTTGTTTTTAACTAAAACATATCTGTATTTGGTGATGGATGTTGTGGTTTTGGGTGCTCAGTAAATAGTCATATCCGTCTTTCTTGTGCCCAATGACCTGCAATGGCGAAACATAGTCAACCTAAGGTGAAAGGTGTTATTTCAGTGGTTTGAATTTATTAATTCATGCCCTTCTAGTACCTTACGAGTTTATGGTCTACATGGAGAATGTGTGTTAAGCTCAGCCTGGTCAGCTGCAGTATGGTTGTATAAAATTTTAAATGGAATGTTTAGTGTGGCTTCCGTGTGGTGCCATGTTGTCTCAGTCCCACAAAGATGTAGACCGTATGCGGTAGACATTGGTCATGATCGTTATTTTATAGTCAATTTCCCTGATATGTGGCTGCACTCAAAATATCATATCTGCCCCTGATTGTTTATGAGAGGGGGGCATTTCAGGACCAGAAAGTAAAAATCCAGACCGAGATTTTGATCCAACTAACCAGTTGAGTACACTGTGACTCTGTACTCAACTGGAAACAAAATCTGGATTTTTACTTTCTGGACTTGGAAATGTCCACCTCTGTAATTTTCATATCTGACTGTGTACACCAGCTTTACCACCGACCACCACCAGCTGCCATATCTTGTCAATCTGTTTCCATCCCCAGACGGAATGTTAGAACTTGCCATACACAAGGTGGCGCTCAAGCCAGTTTGCGCCTGCCTGTACGCCTCTCTTCAAGACTACCGTAATCGGGATGGCTTCATCGAGCGCCTACAGCAGAACCAGCATACAATGGAGGGACAGAAACCAGAAGAGCTTGGAGGAGCCATGGGTGTCGGGCTTCCCGACGCCGTGGTTCTGGAGAAAATTCAGCAGCGCTGGGACTCCATGCATGAGGCCTACTCGCCCAGCAAGAAAGTGCAGATCTTGCTCAAGGTCTGCAAAACCATCTACCACAGCATGAACACCAACTCCACTCCAGGTTGGTAGGAAAGCTGAGTGCAGAGATGCGGCGCCCCCTAGCTGCAGAGGGGGTGGTCAGTTATATTATATGCAATACAATCCAATACAACTCATAGCCAAATTTGTACACAGTGATGCGATCCTTCTGATGGTTAAGTTTCCTTCTATTTTTAAATGTAATTACTTTGAAAAGCTATAATTATATAATTTTTCATGGAAAAATTATAGTCATATTAATACCAAATATACATATGGTAAAGCAGGTGTATTATATTACAGGTTTGCATAAAAATACATAGTATTGCTGCAATGTGATAAATGGTTTTGTTTTAGACGTCGTAATATTTCCAGCTCATACCAGTTTGAAGTGGGACAAATACCACTGGTTTTGTTCCCTAAACTGTTCCACACATGCTCTGTGAGCTTGAGATCTGGTCACTGAGAGGGCGGCGAGAGATTAATTTTCTTCTCAAGCCGTCAATCCTCATGCCGTGCTCTGCATGTAAACACGCCGTCGTTATCAGACTCGCCCCACTCAGTGCAGCCAAAGTGCCACATCACTGCCACATCACTGCGCTCCTTGGGCTATAATTGCAAAATCGCCTTTTTGTTGTTGTGACCGGCACGGTAAAGCACGACTGTGACTGTTACGCAGCCCGACACTCTTCTGATATCCAGCACCTACCCACTTTTCACAGCTACAGAAGAGTGTCAGTCAGGGTAACTCGGTTTTGCCGTTCGGCCTAACCTAGGCAGCTTTCATGCGTGCGGATGCATGCCACCATCATGCAGTAACATTAACCCTCGAAATCACGTATTTATCTCCTGTCGCTTCCTGCCATGCAGATGCACGTAATCCTGTAAGATGACTTATGCCAGTTCTTCCCGAACCAGTCCTCTGGGACCCCCAGACAGTCCACATTTTTGCTCTTTTAAGACACAATCTTGTATGCAACACATACAATATTATACCACAGGTTTCCTTTAGCTCGGAAGGCTGAAAAAAATATTCGTGTATGAATAAAAATCCCTTGGAGATTGTTAGTATTAATTAAATGATCCCATACTTTTGTATTATGTGTGATCAGTGGCCTGTACTACGGTTACTGGCTTATCGGGGTAACTTAAGGTAGTCCGGGCAAAATGTAAGTGAACGAAAATGAAGTCCATTTAAACTGTGGTACCTTAAATCTGACAAGTTACCCCGATAAGTCAGTAACCCCGCTTCGTAGTACAGGCCCCCGAAGACAGGTTGGGAATGCCATATTGTACTGTGCTGTAGCTTTGCTTGCTTTTGTGAAATTCTGGGGTACTTTGGTATCACAGAGCTCCGTCTGTGACACCAAGGGAAGCGTCAAGAGTGCCGGTGACTGCGTCGATAGAAGATAAACGACCAGAGGGACTTTATAAGTACAGCTGTGAATTCCTCACAGCAAGTATCCAGTAGCCAAGGAGGGAATGATGAGGATGATAAATACAATCAATAAGGACAGAGTAACTTTAATAATTGATGGTCAGATGGAAGTGCATTAAGAAGAGAGGCTGTTCGTCTTTTCCTCGAACTCAGTCAACATCCCGCTGAGTTCAGGCCGTCCCTTCCCCCCCACACAGGAGCGGCGTACGGGGCAGACGACTTCCTACCCTGCCTCACCTGGGTGGTGCTGCACAGTAATATCACCACCCTGCAGCTGGACACAGACTACATGATGGAGCTGCTAGACCCCTTGCTGCTGCAGGGAGAGGGTAAGCCTCATCTTCACAACACACTGTGGAATCGCAGGGCTGTCAGAGGCCGCCCCTGAGCAGAAGACGCCTCCTATTGACCTGGAGGACCAATTACGACCGGAGTATACTGGAGATCGTTAATCAACAACTGGCATCAGTGTTACTCAAACTGACTGTCAAACTGCAGGTTTGAATGTGTCTGTAAAGGATTATGCCTGTTAAAGCAACATCTCATTGGCGAGCCTTTCATGAATATTAGCTTGTGAAATAACTTAAGAGTCAAATCGTGGATAACACCGATCTTAGATAATACAAATCTTAAAGCATACTGAGTAGAGCACACGATCGCACGAACAGAACATAGCTGTTAGTTTTAATATAAAAGATCACCATATATATTCTGGGATGTAGAGATAGTTGTAAACATGTACAGATATTTACAGGAAAATACATAAAAGTTTTTATATACACGCAACTATTTATATATACATAATTTTCATATTATTATGTCTACTGGTGTTTGAAAAAGTAGGATTATTTGTCCAGCCTCCTCAATATGCAGTTTCTTAATATCTAAGCTATTTATTGTTTTAAATCCACCGTTGTTTCAGAATCGGAATTCACTTTATTGTCCAGATGCACCTACAAAGACAACACAGAAGTTAAAAAATAAAAATTAAATAGAGGCTTTAAAAACATAAGCCATATTTGCATAGAAGTACAAAACACAGACAGGAAAATGGTATGTGAAAAAAAATGGAACGTGCTTGAGTGTTAAACTAGTTAGCTTCAATAAAAATGTGGAATCCCGGACCTTATTCTAGATAGGCAGGGTAGCTCTATGCAGAACAGTTCTTAGAAACACTAACATCCCATTTCACTGGCTTTCTCTTTCCCCTGCTTGCAGGTGGTTATTATCTGACATCACTTTATGGCTCGCTGTTCCACATCAGCAGCTTCCGGCCTCGCTTGGCAGCCCGCCAGCTCAGCACCGAGGCCCAGCACTCCCTGAGCCAATGGCATCGCAGGAGAACTCTGCACTGCAACCGCTCACGAAGAACCGGGAACAGGAGGACTATCCGGAGGCCCGCCTCCAGAGAGGTGGAGGGGGGATCACAGGATGGAGCGAAATTGTCGGACTGTAGCGGGGAAGGCGATGCTGCGGAATTGCCCTCTTTGAGTGGAGAAGAGACGTGTGAAACATCTAAAGAGGTTCTGGGGCTTCTCCGAGAAGAAGACGACAGCAGGGATGAGGTTCCCGGTGAGGTGAGGTGGGGGTGTGACAGGTTATCAGAGGAGGGCGGTGGTCCCCAGCAAAGCGCTGATGCCCCACAGACTTTGTGGGAGAAGCCCACCGGAAGTCCGAAAAAGGAGAAAGAGCAGCCGCACAGTGAGCTCAGGTCCCGTGACGTGCTCTGGACTGTGCCGGAGGACATAAGCGCCAGTCAGCTTGACAAAAACAAGGCGACCCTTGACCCAGATCGCTGGATCGATGGAGAGCAAAAAGCATCCAAGCTAGCTACCAAATGTCTGTACTCTGCATAGCTGAGGGCCAATCCAGGGGAGAATTCTGACCCAAAGGAGGATTTACAGCTGAGGAATCTGTTAGGAATGGTACAGCGTTCATTATTGGTGTTATATTCCACATACATTATAGTACACATGCTGTAAACATGAGTGCATTTCACTATTCTGTGACTCCCTGGTCCTGCATTATTTTAGTTTGTGAACATTCATTTATTAAAATGAATGAGTATTTTTTAAGCGTTTGAGCAGAATTACTGCAGGATTACTGTTCCCCTTGAAATACGACTCATTGAAGGGGTTTGATGGGCACTCTATGCTCTCTGGCCAGTGTTTATGGTTTTCCATCACATTGAATGGGCTTTGCAGAAATACTGGTAACACAAATGCTAATCCGTGATTTCTCCATTTCCTTTGTAGTACAAGGATTGACGATGCCAAAAAGTGAAACCCATTTGTTGTCGTATTCTGACTTTTTGTTTGAAATTAAATTCAAAAGCTTGAACTTCCTGCATATTGTTTTCAAAGACTTTGCGTCAGTTGTGAAAAACAATGATAATCTTTCAATCTGCGCAGCTTTGCATCCTCATCAAAGCAAAAGCACAATGGCCACATCTGATAAAAATAAGGTAATTATAAGCATAATTTTCAGCTCCAGCACAAATTTTAAGACGTCTTTTCTAGAACCTGTAAAATCTGTTTATGAAATGGCATTGGTTTTACTGGTTTTTATTTAAATCATCTGGTCTTGTATTAACAGGCTGAAGAGTATCGTATCATCTGACTACCATCAGAGCTGATT
Organism: Hippopotamyrus pictus; assembly: GCA_026781145.1. NCBI lineage: Eukaryota > Metazoa > Chordata > Actinopteri > Osteoglossiformes > Mormyridae > Hippopotamyrus > Hippopotamyrus pictus. The sequence continues at coordinate 8,470,107 of JAODLC010000040.1, read as the reverse complement.
GATTTTGAAAGGCACAGTTGTAGCGATTGCATAGTAAAGTGGTTCATTACCTCTTAATTACAGGCTAAACAAACTGTGTGTGTTTCGTTGTCTTAGTGGTGCTTGTTGGCTCGCAGACTGTTGAAAGCACGAGCGTGATTCGTTATTTCTGTCATTGCTTTACATGAAGCCTTCCATTCGGAACTGTCATATAATTAGGAATTCCACTTGGGCGTACGGCTGGAATGATTTTATTTGAGGGTGTCATAAGTTATATATGACACACTGTGACTAATCTCTGTCGATCAGCCAAAGAAGCTATAGGTTACAATCCTAAGTTTGTCTCATGAGACTTAATAAAAGACTTTTAAATAAGAAATGGAACATGGAAAGAATCACAATAATACATCACTAACACAAAGGACTAGCATTTAGTAATAACAGTTCAGCATTCAGTAATGATACTCAGGAAGGATTTCAGTTCTTCATTGCCTCAGACCATGATGTAATACCAAATTATTCAGAAAGTGGCCAGAGACCGACTCACACACCTATTTTGTTGGGTCATGCCTGCAAGGAACAATTTCAAGAGCTTGAGTGGTCAAGAAGCTGAAGTTGCAGCTATTCTGTGAGACTTAAGGCTACAGGACAAACACCCAGCATGGGCTGGGCAGGAAGCTAGTGTACTTGGTAACAGTGACGTGTCAAATTTAGAAGTGAGAGGTTACTTTTACCACTTTTACCAAGAGTGAGTCCAAAAAAAAAAAACAGTTTTGTTTTCTTGTTTACACTAATCCAGTAATTATTAAGCTTTAAAAGAAATTATTTCACTGTAAAGTGATTCAATCCTTTGTTAAATTAAATAATGATGCATTTAACACAGTCTTAGCAATATGCTTTGCAAAAAAATTAATATGACGAGACTGCAGATAAACTTACCAGGCAGGGGAGGATCGTGAAGGTGGGTCACCCAGTGAGGCTCTGACCCTGAACTGCAATCACCCAAAGGTGAGAAGCTCAACTAGATAAATCCTGGTAGCGGGGGACTGCATCTGCACCCTCCCACGTTCCGTTTTGGGTCAGGCCTCTGCGCCTGCGATCGGAAGGTTGCCGGTACGAGTCTCATCCTTGGCAGAATAATCACATGTCCGTCGGGCCTCTGACCAAAGCCCCTAATTCCCAGAAGTGCTCCAGATGCACCAGAAAAAATGCATTCACCATGTCCTCGAACCCACAGCTTTGCTCTCAACTGTACATATGTGTATGTAAAAGGGGAGAAGATGGTTTATGCAAAAACTAAAGAATTCTAATGTACCTGTATTGTGCATATGGCAAATAAAGCATCATTTCGCTAAACCTTAAGTATCTGAAATGTTTAAAGTTTCTCTAAAAGGTCAAGGAAAGCAAGCATGAGTATAAGGGAAAAAATGCAGAGCCGGCACTGTACGGGTCCTGAAGGAAGCCAGCTGGTGAGATCAGGTCGGCCTGTAGCTCGGGGTTGAAAGACGCCGACCTGCCTGTCAGCAACAGCCTAAGCAACAGAACACTGCCGATAGTCCAATCATAGATCCTTATAACCTGGGAGCCTGAATTGTCTCTCACCTCCTAACTCAGGCAGCACAGACACAAGGCTGAGGTACACGCTAGAAAGGCTGCCAGTCCTTCCTATGATGCATATACCATCATATTCTAGGAGGTAATTTACAGACACCAGTTAGCCTAATTAGCATGTCCTTGGACTATTGGGGGAAATCCACACGGTACAGGAAGAATAAGCAAATCACCCCCCCCCCCCCTTTTTTTTTGTTTTTATATAAAACTGAGGTTATACAAATGAGGACCTGAAAAAAATGTCACCAAAAGTAAGGAAGGTTCAGGTTTTACCACACTTTGGGGACACTGTGGTCCCCAAATGTGATCTATGCAAACCCACACATACACAGCTGAGTCTACCCACCAACCTTGGAGGTGGGAGGTAACTGCTACTCACTGAGTCATGTGCAACCCTAATGATGGTAAAAAGATAATACAGGCACTAACCCGGTCAAGAGCGTCCTACATACAGATATCTCGTACTTACGAACGGACAAGCATTACTCTTATTATAATAAAAAATTTAGTTAAATACAATGGATCGTAATAAGGAACGCACGCACTACTTTGTGATGCTCGTGAAAACATCGCACGGTTTCAAAGGTTCGTCGGTTCGAGGTACAGTTTCACTACCGTATGTTGTTAATTTTGTTATTTCTGCATTATTGTGTATTTTTCCGTCTTACCTATAAATTTGACCTAAAGACAAACTCAAGGAACGGACCTGCCTGTTATACAGAACTCCATGTACCTATCACGGTGGATTAGGAGCTTTAATAATAAGCCTACCCTCCTGGTTGAAAAACTAATCTTTTTAGGGTAAGTTTTCACCGAGTCATTTATAAATCCCTGCCTCAGCAGGGTCATCCTATTATTCCAGTGCCCCTGGAGCAGTTTTTGGGATTAAGGGCCTTGCTCAAAGGCCCAAGAGTGAATCGAGTGCTCTGCCAGCCAGCCGCCGTGCAGCCCTTGTCCGGTTCATGCCCTCGATGCCGGTGCAGACCCTCATCTTAAATCGGTCACAGAAAACTGCAGATTCGCACTTGCAATGCAGTTTGCTGATTGTTGCTCATGCTGAGCGTCAGAATGTGAAATAGCATAAACGGAAACCAGCTTTTTTCTCTGTACAATTTGCTTTTTGAGTGGTGCCTCTTTTATGTCTATTAGTTGTAAAAAGTCACTAAACCGCCTTTCGCTGCAGTATTTGCGGTCTTGCTTGCGAAACATGACTCCACAGGTACGTCAAATGTTGCCACCTAGTGGGAAACACCGGTAACCCTCTTGTCTTGCCCTGTCGACAGTCGATTAGCGGTACTGGTCCCGTTAGCAGCAGATGGCAGCATCAGCCCGGTTCTGATCTTCTCAAGGAAGCCTGATTTCCACCAATCAGCAGTTCTGTTTTTATTTCTTGGGTGCGAGGGGAAAAGAACCTTAAGTTTTCCATAGATACGGATATGTAAACAAAATGAATTAATACTGTACTTAATATGAAATGCGACATCAGTGTTTTCTTTTAACTTTTGGTACATTTCTACCTAAAAGTTAGTTAAAAGCTAAGCATACCTAAGACTGAATTCCATATTTTACATCTTTCTAAGGTCTTTATTTTTTTTAACAGAATCAGGTAGGCTCCTGTCATTACTTCGTTAGCTTTCTTTTCTCTACTCGCTCTCTCCCTGCTTAGGAGTGCTCTCTCCATATTTAACGGAAGGGTAAGTCCTGACATGCGCGCGCGCACACACACACACGCACACACATAAAGAAGTTTCCCCATCTGCACAACCACACAAACACTCCCACATATAAACACTCCCTGGAACATGCTACTGCATAATCCCCTGCATGGTAACACACACGCTCATTTCATTTCGATGCACATAGCGCAGCTCAACTCTGAAACTGGAGAACAACCAGAAAGGCCTAAGATGCACTTGGTATGCATTCTGGATTTAAATTATTACGGCGTGTCTTAGCATACACTTTGTATATCTGACGTAATGTAACATACATCATACATTCGGGTTAAAGATACAGTAACGGCACATGGACTATTCCAGTTAAGATGCATGATCAAGCACAGCAGTGTGTGTGTGTGTGTGTAATGCATACATTTCA
>JAODLC010000040.1:8443687-8457184 GCA_026781145.1 Hippopotamyrus pictus | reverse complement strand
TTTATGAATGCATTATAATGCATTATGAAGGTATGTATAATGCATTATACATGAGTGCTTTAAGTAAAGTGTTACCGCGACTTTCTAATGGCAGAGATGGCCGTTAACTTATCCGACAGTTTTTCATGAATCGGAAGATGACATCAAGTGACCTTCAAAAGGAATGGAAAACATTAAGTGCAGGTGTGAAGTGCACTGATAGGACAGTTCGTATCAGGCTCCGGGAAGCAGGACTGAAGACACAGAGAAGAACAGTTTGCAAAAAATATATATATTATTCACAGACGCACACCCATAAATTCAAGAAATTGTGCTGTGGTCTCAATTTTTTCTGCCACTTTATGTTAAATACGCGGAAATAGGGTGTGAATGGCATGTTTTCATCACACTTTCAGTATCTGCTGTGTCTCATTGCTCACCGATAGATGCTGGAAGAGCCAAGCCCTCATGATGTTAGTGGCTACTTTGGGGAAGATCCCTCGCTTTTTGTTGTTCCTCCGTTCCCGGTCGGTCTCGTCTTCCTCGCCCGTGCTGGGGGAGGCCATGGCGCCGTCAAGACCATCCCCTGCCGTCCGGGGAGACAAGCGGGGAGGTCCATCACCACGGACACATGGTACGCAAGAGGGTCTGAGGAGGTTACTCTGCGGCCCATAGTTACTCATGCATCTACATACCCGGCATAATCCAACATTTCCAGTAATACGTGCAGACAGTCCCAGACAAAATGTCACCTTAGATCCTCTGCCTAATTTTATCTTGTCAAGTGCAGGCCCCCCCGAATCTGCCAGGATATTCATGCCCCTCCAGCACCCCTGATCACTGTTTGTAATAGAGCAGAGTCTGCATGCCTACATTACTGTATCTGTGAAACAAAAACACATTTATTTACATATTTAAATATCTTTTTCCTTGTTCTACATATTCATCTGTTCTATTCAATCTGAAGTGACGTGACCAATTCATTCTTTAAAGAAATGCAGCCATTGAAAGCCCTGAGGCCCAGAAATATACGTCTCTTTACGATTATCAGTGGAATAATATAATTATCAGTAATGTCAGAGTGATTATTTAGTGCTGCGCGGTGCTGAGCAGTAAGGAAAGGAGTCTGCCTCTAGTGAGGCTTTCAGCACGAGGCGGCGAGGCGCTGAGGCTCCGCGAGGCATACCGGGGTCACTGCAGTCGGTGCCGTGCGAGGGCATGCCGCAGGAGGAGGGGCCAGGGGTCCCCGAGGGGGTGGAAACACAGTCCTCTGGGTCCCGCAGCCACGACTGGTTCTGGACAAAAGCAACGTGAGGAATGAATGAGGGTAGATCCGCACAGGGCCGTGCCTGAAGCAGGCCTCTCACGTCAAGTTAGAGACATAATTCCTTACAAACTTTATAGTATATTACATAGTATATATAATATACAGTGTATATATAGTATATTCTATATAGCATAATACTAGTAATAGTTACTCTCCTTTTTTGACAACAAAACGAAAATATTTAACTTTTCAAAAAGAATTAATTCTTCAAGATTCTGCATGCTTTTAGTACAGGGTGGTGCATCATCATATCTACAGAAGCTGCTTCGATCTGTGCCCCTGCTTTTTCAGTGGGTCTTGCTAGCATAGACATGGCTGTAACTCACCTGATCTGATAGACTGGTGCAGGAGCCAGTGAAATCCTCCATGTCTGACTTTGACCCGCCCTCCCGGTCATCCAGGACCAGGTCAGTGGGCATTTTACCCTTCAGACAGGTGATGTACCGGTGGCAGAAGTTGTCACAGAGGTCATGAACCTTAAAGTGAAACATCACAAAGAGGTTTATAAATGCTACGTGTAGCAGGCAGGCCGTAGCCATTGAGGTCTGTTATTCCTGAGAACTGACGACGCCAGGCAAGGGAAGGCTAGAGGGCCGAAGTGAGATGAAAGCCAGTTACCTTCTCAAGTTCCAGCAAGTGGAAGCGCAGGACCTGAATCGCCTGAATCATCTTGAATCAAGTGGAAAGAGAAGCGGAAAATTATAGCCGTGTTGCCCATGACAGTGTTTCCCAATCCAGTCCTCGGGGACCCTCAGACAGTCCACGTTTTAGCTACATGAAAAACATGGACTGACTGGCAGGGATCTCAAAAGGAGCAAAAACATGGACCGACTGTGGGTCCCCGAGGACCGGATTGGGAAACAATGGCTTATGATAATGACAAACTAGGATTTCTTTAAACTTCAAAAGACGAGACTCTTACATAGAGAGAGTACAAAGTGCTGCTGGAGTATTGAAACTGAAAGAAACTGAATATAACTAGGAAACCATGCTCTAAAAGCAAGATGGAATCAGAAAGTAGGAGAATGTGTGTGAAAGTGTATGTCTTTGCCTATGCGTGTTGCATACCAAGTTGTCCAGTTCGGGGTTTGATGAAAAAATCGGCTTCTCTGAGCGAATCTGAGGAACGTGAAAAAAATCAGCGTTGCATCAGTGATTATGCCAGTATTTCCAATTTTAATGACTGCCTAAAGTTATTTTAATATTCACAGTAGAGCAGGGGTCTCCAACTCCTGGAGAGCTACTATCCAGTAGGTTTTCTGTCCCACTTGGCTTCTGATGAGCCACACCTGTTCCTGGTATTTACCTGAGAGCAGGTGTGGCTCATCAGAAGCCGGGTATGATAGAAAACCTACTGGACGGTAGCTCTCCAGGACCGGAGTTGGAGACCCCTGCAGTAGAGGGTCTGAGCAGAAAAGCCATTCCTGTACGAGAAGGACATGTGCGGGCACCTGCTTAGCAAAAGCGGTGATGTCGTCGTTAAACGAGTCGGAGGAGCAGACGTCATTGTGGTTGGTTCCCCCGTGGAGGTGTGGCTGACTGGGCGACGCGGCAGAGTCCCGCGGAGAGCAGGTGGCCAGCTCACACTTCTCAAACACGAGTGCCAGCAGTGGAAACAGGGGGTGACTGAGAAGCGAAGAGATTGAAGAGTGAGTTTTAACTAACCAGCGGGCAGACGCATTGGCATATGCTGCGAGAAATGCAAGCAAAGTACAGAGCGTAGATGTGAAGGGCAACCAAATTGGACTGTAGAATAGAAACAACATCTAAAAGCACATGCATGGACAGTAAAGGGATACCAAATCAATACTATGCATTGGTTATGTAACACACACACTCATTAATACACAATAGCCCACTGTGAAGTAAATTAGACTTGGATGATTGTACTGACCCATATATCTGGTCTCGGTGGTGTTTGAGGGAGTCTGCAGCAGGGTGGCCATAGTGGGGGGGAGGAAGTGACCTCATGGTTTCTCTATACCCCCCCACAAGAATGCCCTCTGACCCTGAGAACTGCACCAGGTCCTCATACTGAAAGAAAGAAGAGGTTTATAATTCTCAGAGAGAGGGAGACTGAAAGGCTTGAGTAAAGGGTAATGGAGGTCATGATTAATGCTGTTACTGGTGGAAGGAATGGCCATGATTATTTGAGATCAGTAACAAGCGCAGTATGAGCGATAACGAAAAGGAAGGCAGATGGAAAACTGTGCCAGGAGGAGCCCAGCGCCGCGCGTGGGGTCGTTAGCTGCAGATGAGTTTCTCTCCTCCTCGTTAATTACTGAAACTGGAGGCTCTTTGATGTGCAATTTTTCTGCACGCATCGCCTCACCGTTGCCGACAACCTCGGTGGGACTCACACCAACATGTGCGCATAGCTGTCTGTAAACAATAATGAGCTCTACTCTCCAACATACTTTTGCACGCTAGTTAAAAAAATACAAATACGCAAACACATACACACACTCGCCATGCACTACAAGCACCAATAGCAAAACAAACACGTGTCCATTCTTCAAAATTCACGTACATTATAGGTACACTTCACTCATGATATAGTATATTGTATGATTATATACATAGTTGCATAGTATAATACAAGCGCAATTTTGTATCAAATATTAATTTTCAATGGTTTACGGCGTCCACCTGCTCCAAGACAGTGGCACGGCATCATAATTTTATCATTAGTATGGCGTATTACAAGCAACGCCTGTTACAGCGATTGTAACGTTCACTGTCCTCTCCAAAAGCGCGAGACAAACTCTGGAATTATTTTTCAAGATGCAGAATTGAGATGAATGGAAATAATATTAGTAAGTTAAATTCAGGAATCTCTCACACACACCCAACTTTATCCTTGAGACAATTACAATACCAAAAATCCTATTTTGGCTTGTGCTGGAAATGCATATGAATCATGTTAATGTAAAATAAAACAGGTTATTTGCTTAAGGTATGATTACTTTCGGGAAATTATTTTACCTGCACTTGCGCCCTGTGACTGTTCTCTGTCATGGGATTGTTTTTGGAATGTAGTGTTTATGTTTATTTTTTATATATATATTTTAAACTAAAGAAGCGTTTACATTTTTTTAAGATTCTACATACCTTTTTGTTTTAATAACTCTAACAAAATCACGTGATTTTTCTTTTTCATGATTTCCACTAATTCAGTTTTAAATGTCGTCTTATTGTGGTTTAATTCAGCGCTGAAACTTTTGAACTGGTTAACAAGAAATATGTTTCAACTGATACAAGCCAAACAACATACATATTTCTGTTTAATTAAAATATATGCACACCGTTTTTTATACCTCGAAAGCCGTTTACATTTATTTTTATTTCTATTAATCGTTTCAGTGACCCTTAAAAGTATAATAATGTAAGGAAGTTAAGATTACAACTGAAACAGACAAACTACGTAACCAACACATTGTTCTTTAAAAGCAAACATAACTAGCGTGTAATGCTCGAAATGGTAAAAAACTTAAAGTATATTATTTAAAAATTTATGTATATTACGACGAACGCCTGTGAAAAGCTTTCTGTCATGATTTTATTTATTCTCCAAATAGTTATAGATCATTTATTATATTGCGTTTATATGATTCAAACTGTTAGGCCTACTCTTTATATTAACACCACTGTATACATATAATTCTAACAGCGCAAAAATGCCGTGCTTTAATAATTTACGTTTTAGTAGTGTGGTCCTGTTAAAGTTTCTCGTTAATACTAATTTCCTTCCAGCGACGCCCGCCAACAAGGTAAAAGTTTATCTTGTCATATTTCAAATATGACAAAGAATGGTCCCGTTTTAGCACTTAATAAATGAGACTTTTAAAAAGTTTAATGGGGATATTTTTAAAACATTTAATATCGGGATAGACAGGATAGTGGATAAGCAGCATGCTGTGAATTATGTATGTCTAGTAACACCTATGTCTTTAGGATTCAATGCGTATACTGTACAGGAAGACAAAAGTGCAGGGTTATTATAAATCGCACTTTTAAAAGTTACACATCGTTTAGTAATTCCAGTGCTTCGTCACCCCTGTTTTCGTGAGGTGTTCATGTACGCTGGTGCATATATGTTGCAGTAATACTTGGTAACATAATCAAAGACAAAACAATAACATTTATGTAAATATAAACCAGTAGCCTCTGTGTTTTATGATGAAACCGTTTTCAATCAGATACGTATAGGCCACTTCAGATACTAGGCCTATATATTTTTATGACTATGCTACGACCAGTGTTTGTGTCTGGACTACCGAATATGTTAGCAATCAACAATTTAAACAATAATTATTAACATAGTGTTTCCATATGTTTACAATTTAATTTAATCCTTGATTCATCATTAAACGTTCCACATAAATTAACTTTAGAATGAGTTATATATTCATATATAGTTAGAGACGATCAAAGAAAAGACAGGGAGAGTTCTGTTTAATAAATATTTTTATGGCCCTATATTTCACGGTAATTTTGTCCATCATATATAGAACAGGGCCATAAGGGGAGGGCAGCATCTTGCACTGCGCTTGGCTCCAGTCATTAACTCACTGTAGCAAGAAAGTTGACCTACTTACCGACTTCGTCTCCCTTTCGCTCTTCCGTCTGTCTTTCTCTCTATTCTTTTTCAACACAGTTTCTCCGTTCCTAAACCCCCCTTTCTTGCTGACGATACTAGTCAGATAAAGCTTTTACTTTATACAGCCGTTTCGTACTTGTTCTAAAACAAGTTAATGCGCATGAATTACTTCGACTGATGTATCCCAGTTTATGGTTAGACGTGAAATCGTCATCTTCCTCCGCTTAATAAGTTTTGATGAACAAACGCAGTATAGGCAGGCTACATCGGAGGCTAATAAATGTTAATCAGGAGAATATTTAACGATTCTACTTTTTAAATTTAAACTATGAAGGCATACTGGCAACAATTATCAAACAGCATTTGATTCACAGAAACTGTAATTGGAGGGGAAAGTTGCATTATTATTATTATTATTATTATTATTATTATTATAGTAAAAACAAGAATAACACAAATAATAATAATAATAATAATAAGATATGATATGTTTGTGAAGTTCCACCGTGCCCATAAATACACGACTTGCATTATAGTCGGGTATTAACTAAGCTAAGGTGCAGCGTTTACAGTACAAGTAGCGATTCCCCCGGTGAAAGAACAGAGGGCAGTGAGTGGAGAGGCAATAGTGCCATGTCGAGGGGCCGAAATGGCACATAATAACAAGACGAACAAGACAGATGGAAAATAGTCCTAGATCTCTAGATATTAAATGCGCGCATTTTATGGTCATTATGATTGTAGTATCCCGCGGTAAAGTGTACTGAGATTGAGGGTAAGATAGTAATTATAATGATAACAGACAGCGAACCTACCCTTTTATCCATGCGACACGGAAGCCAATTCTACACCGGGGAAAACGAGATAGCGGAGCGGCTGTCCAGCGCAGGCGATTTTCCACTTGTATCCAGGTTATGCGATCAAAATAATGTGGTTTCGCGATGTGTAAAGATGGTCAGCTTTACAACGGATGCTCCGAAAGCTTTACCGCCGGTAATAAAGCTACGTCTGTATTTCAAATAAAGGTAGAGTGTATACAGTTGTAGCAGAAAATAAATAACAATAGAAATAAATTATGTATAGACTATAATACACTTAGTAAAAAAGGATGCTGCCGTAATATAGTACTGTTGATATAAATACTACTACTATAGGCTACTAAACAGGATGAACTAAGATAGGTGTGTTTAAATGAAAAATAATTTAGGGAAAAAAAGAATTCTGTGGGAAAATAAAATTTTGTATCAGATTCCCAAAAAAGGGGGCATATCCTTGGAGCGTCGGCTCGGACTGTTAGATCGTGCTCGGGTATCCTACTCGGGCTGCGGCGGCGGTTTCTTGAGCGCAGCCGGGAACGCGGCGTGTCTCCGGCTTCGGCGGGCGAGCAGGATGTCGAGGAGCGTTTAGGGACTCCGTGCTTTTTGGCCGCTCCCGCTGTCCATCGACCGAGGCAGCTGGCTGGAATATGTCACTGCGCGAAATGAGCGATGGAGCTTTAAGGGGACGGTGAAGAGACGGAGGGTGTGATGAAGGTTGGGAGTTGTTTGCGAGGTCAAAACGCGGCAGGGTATTGCCACCCCCCCACCCAGCCTGGTCTTTTGACTTAGGCTCACGCATTACAAGCGCTCTCTCATTCATATCATTGGCACACTCCTTTACATACACACAAAAACACACACAAATAGGCGACTTAAACTGGTATTTGCACATTGCAAAAGAAGATAAAAAACATCCGAAGTTGGTTTAAAATGTTTTTGCTAGTCATGGGTTAGCTTACTGTTTTGGCTTGCACATTTATTTGCTAATGTATATCACTTTTACTGAAAACACAGGCTCCAAATATCATTTCCATTCTTTGGAAAACCAGATACATTTTCTTAATCTCAAGTTTCAAGAAACTTACTGAACTAAATAATGATTGCCTATGCGGTGCGTGCCGCGATTATTTTCATGTTTATTCTATTAGGCTATAAAAACGTTGCCAGAACCGTGGCAAGTATTATCCCTGATTATCCCTTGTCTACAGGTAATCAGTTGAAACAACCTAGTAAATTTATTGTCCTGCTTTGTACTGTTTAGTAGACCTAAATACAATACAGGCTAACCGTTTTCTCTGTCAAAGATTTTAAAATAAAAGTCTCAAAATATTAATATACAGCCTATTTAAAAATCAATCAAAAGTTTTGATTCAAAACGTTATACCTTGTTATATTTTTCGCTATAAATTGTTACCCCCTGGCAGGTTTTAAGACCACGTTGTCGCTATTGTTCAAACCTTTTAACGTTTTCTGACGGTTTTAGGCCTAATTGTACGTAATAATGACTTTTGTCCATAAGTTTACAACTAAAAAAATCTTATTCGTATAGGAATAAAAAAAGAAAGAAAAGAGCGACGACGGCCATGGCTCGTCTTGTGTTGTAAATTACACTTAAGTAACATAATAATTATTCCGAGCGCTCCCCGTACACCCAGCCCCCCCCCCCGCAGCGAGCTTTCACCGGGCGGCCAGAACTTCAATCGGCGCTACATCGGCGGGCACATTGGGCCGGAGCTGCGGCGCGGCGGGGGGCGGAGAGAGTGACAGAGGCGCAGCAAGCCGGCGCTGTAACATCAACCAAACTGTGGCCTTTAAACGCCGCGGGAGGGTCACTGTTAATTGGCACGATTACAACTAAAGAAGCCTTTAACGGCGGCGCGATAACGTCAATGAAACATATGAATGGAGTCATTGACTTTGTTTATTGTTTAATGCATTATTTCCCGGTCCGCCATAGTTAGATATACTGATAAAATTTCGATTACTGACGTACCGTAAGGCGTATCGTAGTTGTTGTTGAATATTACTATTATTTCCAAAGACGGAGTCGAGTATTTTACCATTTTTAATATACGTTTGTTTTTATTGCGCATCGTTTCATTTGCAAGCGGCGGCATTTGTAGATGTTTGCATTCGTGTGTGTGAGTTTGGTTTCTTCGCGGTTTAAATGCACTCGTGCCCCTGAGTGAGTTTGTCCATGATTAACCATTTTTGTGCCTCTTTTCTCTCGTGTGTGTCTTAGTCTTTGCACGTGGTAGTGAATGAAACAACTGTGCGTGTGCGTCTGCAACAGTGTCAGGGGCCAGTGCAGGCTGTGTCTGACCCAACAGGGCAGGGGACCAACAATGCGAAGGAGGAAATGCGGCTTTGGGTGACTGCAGAGCGCAGATTAATGAGAACTGGGAAAACAGGAGTGAGAAAATGCTTTATGTAAAGGCTCTGACTGTATTTTCCTTCTACTTTCCCATTAATCATTTTATAGAACGTAACTATCTACTTATAACGATAATAAATAGTCTGTTAGTAGTACCAACTACTGTTGCTGTAAAAGCCAAAACAAGGGGGTTATGTATAAAACATAATGTGATGTCATAGTTACATATGGTATCCGAGTTTGTGTTTTCCAAACTTCCTAGTGGTCTAAAAGAATTGGCTGAAGCAGTATATGTAATTTTAAAGAATTTTGGTATATGGAAGTTGGTGCACATATGTTGTGGATATGCCTTCTGTAGCACATATACTGCGAAAGTTTAAAACAGAACCACGGAGGAACGCTCACCAAATGAGAAAGGAGGCTCAAGACCTTTGCATTTTGACCTTAGATTTCAAACTCTGTTCTGAAAGGATATGGCCTTTCCTCTTCACCCTGGTCCGTTGCTCTCAAATAAAGTTCTGAAGTAATCAGATCCACATAAACATCCACATCGTTTGTCCAAGACTGGTTTACAGGGTCATCAACCCCAGCAAGTCAATTGCCGATGTCTTTTATAGACCTACTGGTTGTATTTAAATACAAATGTGCTATTTTCTTTCCATTAAAGGAAATGCATTTTAAATAATGTACCTTCAAAGTGCCATTTTAAAAGATATGTCAAACAGAGGAAGTAGATTCTTATGTTTCTGAAGGTAACTGATGATCTTATACGTCAACAAGGTAGTAATATCCAGTGACAGTGACGGAATAAGAAAGGATGCTGTGGTCCTGAAAAGACAGCGATGATATAAGGCCGTTATAAGTTAAACTTGATGATTCCGTTGAAGTGCATTCACTCCTCACACCATGCAGTTTTATATTGCTTTTAGTGACTTTTAGGGGATAGTCAATTCCATGTTTCCATTTATGGGCTGGCAATGGCGCTATGATCCTGGATGCTCCTCTGAAGGGCAAATCTTCCCCGTGTGTTCTTGGAGTTCGCAGATTAACTGATCTAAGGCCAATAGTGAGGTCAGCTTACAAAACAAAACCCTGTTATGAAATGCATAGCGCTGGAAAACCACATGGGCAGGAATTTTGTTTATAGGGTGGTCTGTATATTTATAATAGCACGAGTTACATATATACTGTATATATAGCTTTGATGCATCTTGAATGAATGTGTTTCTATTTACGAGTATTTAAATGTACTGAAATGATATGCTACTAATTTCAAAAATATTGTATTTGTTTGAGGTCTGAGTTTTGTCACACTGTGCTGCGCTGTGAAATATTACAACATTTTGTTCATTTGCTTGTAACCCTTGTTTTCCGCATTTTCATGGATCGCATTATGAATCATGGCGGCGTACAGGTGATTTCCCTTCCCCAAACACTTCTTAGCCAGCTTCTCCCATGCGTTTATACCAAGTCAGCATGGATTAGTGTCTCAGTATCCTGGCGCGATCCCGTTTGAGTAACATGGCAGAGATATTTCTGTGACAGAGCTTCCTCCCTTGTAATTGTCATTTGTAGAGATGCATGACCTGGCTGGGGAGCGAGCACCCAGGGGATTGTGGGAAAAGCTGCGGTGGCCATCCACCCTCGGCACCGTGGGCCGCTGTGCTGGTTGACTCCAGTAAAATGAGCAAAGCTGCCCGTGACCCTGAGCCGCCAGTCCGGCAGGGAGAGCAGGGTGGTGGGTCAATTCAAGGAGCAGCCAAGCCAAAAAGGACTGGGGCTGGAGTGGGGGGCTGCTTTTTTATGAGCGTGTGCCTCTCCACTTTCTGGGTCGTCTGGCTGGCCTCTCGTAAATCTCCCTGTGCCACACTGCCTCTCATCTCTGTCCATATTTCTCTGGCTGCTGCACTACCAATTGATCACCAAATTCTTGCCTGGTTTGTAACGTATCTTCTGTCCATATGTCTTTTGTCTCTCAAAATCCCTTCCCTTCTGTTTACCCTCCCCCTAAAAAAAAACATCTTTCTTCCCCAGCCCTGTTGTTTCCTCTGCCCACTTTTTGCTCTTCACTTTTGCAGGCCGCCCATCTCTCTCTCTCCTTATTACCGCTGGCTCTCGCACCGCTCTTTTCCTCCACTTTCCTGTTTCCCCCTGCTTTCCCACTCGCCATCTCCTTACTGATGGAGATTAACTTTTAGCTGAGGCACCATTAGTTTCCCTGACTGTTTGTTATTAAGTAGATGGATGAAGGCTCACCATGCCAGGCAGACGCCTCGCAATTACAGAGAGTCCAGTGATAGATAGAGGGAGAGAAAGAGGGAGCGAGGGTGGAGAGAAGGAGAGAGAGGGGGCATCTATCAAACTCCTTAATCTAACTGTCACTACCGGGGAGATGAGGAGAGAGAGAGCTGAGGACGGCTCAGGTCTGTCCTCACGGCTTAAAGGGACTCTGTGTCCGATCTCAGGCTATCCACTTAACGTGTTCATTGAAATGATGAGCATATTTACATCACGGGTCCCCGTAATGTTACCCAAAGGACCATACACACAGTCTATGTGGTGGATATACAGTATACGCTTCCAGAGATCTGGTTGTGGTGAGCGTATTGTCATTGTCTGTTTGCAGTTTACCCGTTTAAGAAGAAAAATAATGACTGATTCAGGTGTTTCACCACCGACAAGAAAATGATTTATCAGTGTGCAGAATTACGTAATTACACATCGTTGTCGATGTCAATGTTATTTTGTCACTAACAGAAAACTTAGATTAGAAACCTTCAATAACATTTCTAGCCAGTGCTACTTTACTTTGTCATAGACTCCTCAAAATTCATGGATAGAAATTTCTGGGTAGAATTTTTAAAATGCTCTAAGGGTGTTTTCACATCTCCATCCATAAAAGGGGGCGAATTAGCAGAACACAGTAAATCGTATGGTTGTTAACGAATTAGCGTTCTTATATTTCCATGAACAAAGAGCTGGTGGAATATCCGCCACCCAGCACAGTCACAGCGCTGCTTTTCCAGCGAGCACAGATCCCGACGTCGTGGCCCCATGGATGCATTACCGTCTCACAGATACCATGTAAGAAAGCAATTCCAGGCTGTCTTTTATCCAACCACCTCTCCGCCCTGAAACCTCCCCCATCCGTCCCGCGGAGTGAGTGATGGGCTGGAGGGATTAATACTTCTTCGCTGACCACAGGAATGATGTATGGAAAGGTGTAGAGAGGGGGATGCAGAGACAGTAAAAAAAAGAACACAGAGAAAATCAATCTAATCTCGCCGGGGTCTGCTTTGCGTTTAAGGAGGCTAAGAAATACTCAGGGTGTAAATACTTTTTTTTTTTTCTTTTTTAAAGTTGTTCTTTTTTGTAGTTTTTTTTTCCCCGTTTCTTTAAGATGATACAAATTGGATTTGGAGGATGGGTTAATATTTGATGATCAATGGCCCAGAAAGTCAAATGATAAATTAATAGCTCTGATCAGTCACAATGATTAGACGTGACCAAGAATATGGGTTCATGATTCATCCTGTGATGAGCATTTGTCTCAGCGCAGCGCCCCGTACCACACGCCGAGCCGCCGGGCTGCTGGAGAGCCGGCCCACCAAGGGAGGTTTATCCCATATCACTGGGGATTTGGCAAAGTGTGTGTGTGTTGGGCCCTCGCCTCAACCTGTGTGTGTTAATCAGAATCACAGCAGTGCCGTGACCTGCTTAAGATCAGATAAGGAGGGCCAGCTTCTCTTACCTCCCTGCTCCATTTGTCATGGACCAGCTGTCGAGTGGCCACGATTGGCTGTTCCCTGAGACAGATAGGCCAGGGGTCCTTGATTGATGGCCGTGGCTCCAGAAGTTTCTCATTGATCAAGAAAACAGGCAGAAAAGTTGATGGAAAATGAGGGAGGGAAGGCGAAAGTAGCAGAATGATAGCCGCAGTCCTTCTTGGGGCGAGGGAGCCCGGCGAGAGATTAATCAAGATGCATGCATACGTTAAATATGTATAATTTCAATATATTTAGGTTGTTGTGCTACTTTTTGTCTGAATAGGCAACAGTGTGACAGTGATGCTAAAGTGAAATTTCAAAGGATAACAAAGTCCTCTAGAACTCTTTTTTGAGCTTATTTTAATATTAATCTGTGTTTTGAATATGTCTTCGTCTGTGTGTGATGAATTTCCTGGATTAAGCGCTATATCCTGCTACTTTTAGACAAACACTGTCGATAACATATAAGAACAAGAGTACATCCCTGAATTGTGTAATTGTGTAAGAACATAAGAAATTTACAAACGAGAGGAGGCCATTCGGCCCATCAAGCTTGTTTGGGGAGAACTTAACTAGTAGCTCAGACTCGTTAAAATCTTATCTAGCCCTGATTTAAAGGAACCCAGGGATTT
>JAODLC010000040.1:8414055-8443587 GCA_026781145.1 Hippopotamyrus pictus | reverse complement strand
TAAACAGATTCAGCTCCGCTAACCTCTCCTCATAAGACATTCCTCTAAGACCAGGAATCATTCTTGTAGCCCTCCGTAAAGTATTGCGCGGTTAACTCACGTCGTTTAACAAAGCAGTCTGCCTCGGTGTACATGTGCAGGTTCCTCCAGGATAAATTCTGATTCTGATCCTGGTTGATAATAGATGTACTGTTTTGTGTGTATGGACATCTGTGTCTGTATGTGGCTAGAATGATGTTCTCTGTTTGAAAGGCTGCAGAATCGTGTGTCGATGCCTGCGTGTGCGTCTACAGCTTTCTGGGTCTCCGCTATATCGTCTATGATGCACATGAGGGTCTTTTTCAAAAATGTCCCTGCATTGTTTTTCAGGAGAAAAATGGGGCCAATGTGTGTAAGTGCATATGAATATGCCTGTGTGTGTGTGTGTGTGTGTGTGTGTGTGTGTGTGTGTGTGTGTGTGTGTGTGTGTGTGCACGTCGCCATGCGCGTTCCTGTGCGAGTGTGTATGGAGAGTGGGCTGGTCAGCAGCGTGATTGAGGACTCTCCGTAGGGGGGTCAGTCGTGGAAGGTCATGACCTGAGTGGCCCTGGGGGAGTGGAGATCATCAATCAGTAAGGGGCAGTGCGGAGCAGCAGGGGTACGACACGCACCCCTCCCAAAATAACCCCCTCCAATTCCACAGGGAAACAGATGGGATTTGGGGGACATCACTTGCACCATCCCCACCACACACACACACACACACACACACACAGAGGTTTGTAATATCTTTGTGGGGACTCTGCATTCATTTCTATAGGATAAACTCTCACAATATGACGATCCCTACCCAGCCCTGACCTTAACCATAAGTAACCAAACAAAATATGTGATTTTTGGTATTTTTGGTTTTTTGATTGCATTCGCAGATCTTTGTGGGGACCTGAAAAATGTAAAAAGCAAGTTTTTATTACATTGTGGGGGCAATTTGGTCCCCACAATGTAATATAAACCTAATACACGCACACACACCCACACAGTGTGCACATTTTTTGAAGTATCTTTTATTAATTAAAAAGAAATTGGCTATAAAACCTTTGCTTTCACTCAAAATCATCTTTTCAAACCATGCTACATTTAAGATTCTTGTCTTAAATGTATGATACAGTTATTAACATTGCGCCACGTTTCCAAGTTACATTTCCATTTTGTTGTGCTGTATCAAAATAAGAAGAAATTTAGGGTATTATTCACTGTTAGCGCACATTTCCTGAAAGATGTATAAATTATACAAACACAAGTAACCTGGAAAATAAGACAGATTGACAGGTGTAACACCTCCAAAATGAGAAATGCATGCAATATAATTTAAATAAAGTGAGAGTAAATAATACGTTTTTAAAAATTGATAGAACAAGCATGAAGGACCTGGGCAAAAAACATAAATGAGTAAAAAAAAAGAGAGAAAAAAACTATTATAAAAAAACAACACAACAATATCATAGGGCAGACGATTTATCACCTGTGCATTTCAGTCAGCTGGCTTTCATGGAGACTGCTTTCCTCTAATCGTTGTGCTGCATTATGCTGGTTAAAGCATCTTACGAGGTAGGATATAGTGTCTTGGTCACTTCAGCTTGCAAATGTGGAAGTAGGAGCAGAAACACCTAGAGCATTTTACTGTCACAATTTTAGTGAATTTACAAATGAAACTAAACATAAATTTATAACTGAGACCGTTTAGATATACGTACCACAAGAACCTCGCATAAAATAGCATTTGTTGTGTAAAAATTTCATAGTTTTGGGTAAAAAATATCATTTTTTACAAAAGGTGATTTGTGGACAAGTGTTCAATTATGCTTAGACATAAAGATAGTTGTTATTCATCTTTTTGTCTAGAGAGAGAATAATTGTTAGGGTTCAAATGTGCAGTCTGGTAGGGGAAGCGTAATGGTGATGAAATATTAATCTACTTCCTTAAAGGAGCAGAGAGGTGGAACATGAGGCCTGATACCTTCTGACCATGTTCATCCTTCCTTTGAAGATGCAAGAACATCGTGTTCACATCTCCTATCAGCTCCTTAAGGACACGGCTGGTGGTCGGTACCCACACGGCGATATTTTCTCCTCCGTCAGCTCGGGGTGACCACTGATATTTCATTCCCGTCTCTATGGTTTGATCAAATTAAAATCAGCCTGATTTATGTCTTACACATCAATATATAATCAAGGGGTGGAACTGTGGCCTGAAATTCCATTTTTCTGGGGGAAAAACTGAGCATTGCAGATGTGAGGACTAAATTATTTAATAGACACTTTATGAAAAGTGTTACATATTTTTTATTTCATCCATTTAAACATCTAGATATCTCTGTAATGATTAAGGTTAATATGAATGCTTTGACTTTCCAGTGTTACAACAGCAAGTCCTTTCCTGATGTTTGCATCAGCGACATTTGTGTAAAAACATTCACAAACGCAGTTTTACTCCAATCCTGGTACAAAACTTGGTAAAATATAGCCCTGTAAAAATCATCCAAAGTAACCGGCACAGCCAAAGACATCGGGAGTTGGATACAGTATTCACTATTCAAGTTAACAGTTTGCTCACATTTACCACTTTTTGAATGGTGCATCTTTTAAGTCTGTATAAATAATGGAAGGTCTTTTTACTTCTTATGAAATTCCCTTGTCATGATTTATGATGATTTAGCTATTTTTAGCAGACCCCCCCCCGCCATGTGGCCTCCAGCTCAGATTGATTCTTGGCAACCATAAGGGGGGGGGGCTGCCCTCAATAGCATTAATATGTATTGACAAAATCGCATTGATTCAAAGAGTCAAAGACTTGATTTATCACTCGACTGAGGAAATGCACGGCCGTAAATGCTTGATTTAAAAATCCACATTTGGCCATGAAAGTTTAGACTAATATCAATGTTAACTCCATAATCCATATCTCTGCTGTGAAAAAAAATGTTCCATAGAATATTTAAAACTATCTGATGTTATAATGTACACTGATAAAAATTAACAGATTTTTACGCCAAAAGTTGTTAATCTGCTATTATTTAACATATTTAATTTGTTCTGCATTTTGTCCATGTCTGGATCCCACGTACAACATGATGACTTGTCTTGACCATTGACCAGGGAATAAGTGTGTCCCATCACTAAGATTGAAGAGTGCTTGTTTCTGAGTCAGATGGCATTAAGTTGCCCATCGTAGCTAAATGCCTAATGGCTAATGCCTCGTAATGCAATCAAAGGTTCCCCCAACATTGCGTCCTCTTTAATGAACCATTGTGCTCTTTCAATACGTATTACAAAGCCTCGAAGCACACCTCTGCTTTCTAGATGCAATTCATTCCTGGTATGTTAGTCATATCGCGTGCGTGTACAGTCGATTTAGTTCTGTACTGATTCCATTAAAACTACGGAATCATTTGTATTTGTGTTTATTCACTTTTCTATAAATAAGGATTACATTTACAAGCTATTTACCTCTGCCTTTTTAACAGGACATTTAGTTAATGTACCACATATCTGTACCATTGATCAACAGATGAACAGTCTCGTTTTCCCAGGTCCTTCCACATGAAGTAATGACAATACATTTGCTTTAATAAATGCTTCTGTTTATATTCATGTCCACTTTTGCAAACTAATCACCACATTTATTAAGCATGCAGCTAAGCAATAGCTGCAAGCAAGACCAGTTAGATTGATGTGTTTTTCCTCTTAGATTTTATGTGAAAATATGTATATTTAGGGTTTTTAATTTGCTTTTTAGATTGTAGAATTTTTTTTTCTAAAATGATGTGTTTTTCAAATGGAGTTCATATAGATTTTTTTAATGATGCACAACCTCCAGTATATGCAACTTCTATATGCAAAATCCTTTGTACCTCTTAGACATGGAATACATATTTAATGTTTTAAATTTTGAGATAGCTCAGACATAAACCAGGGATTTTAAAAATTGGCTATGCTCAAAGAATGTGTAAAATCTGTCGAGTTCCATTCATTGTTTCAGACTTTGCCTGTTAACATTATCTACATGTAGCCCAGAACTAAGTGATCTGTATATTCTCAGTGATGTGATTATTTCAGTTCTTTATACAGTTTATAAAAATGAAGGATGTCTGCATAGATTATTCTTTATTTATTTCCTTTTTACTTTGCAGTAGCGTTTAATGTTTCAGAAGCCATCCTCAATACGGCACACTGTCAAATAAAATTCTGACGAGTATTTATCTTATCTATGCCTCATGAGGAAGAGAGATTAGGGCCCAGGAATTTTCAGTATTTACAGCCCCTTTTCCCTCATAATCACTGGATAGTGAGGGGAATTGCCAGTGGTGTGCCGGACAGGGACCACAAGGACTGAAAAGTCACAAATTTGGATCACATGGCTGTACCTTCAATGTCCGTGTGTGTAATTGGACAAACATGCCAATTGTGCAAATAATTGTTGTTTTAGCCGAATTTAGGGCACTGTCTTGCCATAGCAATCTCACATTCCTCAATCTCTACGCTGTTCCATATTAAATTTACAGTAATTTACACAAAGGTAGTATGTCACTGCCCTACGAACTCTAAATGTTGGTACATTTTGATTGTGCTACAGATCAAATTGTTGCTGTGCATTATTTTTTTTCTTGGAATCCTCTTTTGAATGCAACCCTACAATCTACTGGGCTTCTCTTCTCTTAAATGTATTGCCAGTGTAGGTTTCAGATTAGAGGAAGTTCAGAGGCATCTCTTTGTGAATTTTATTCAAGGTTTTGGTAAAGCACTTAATTTAAGACAATAAAAAGACACAAACAGAATCTAGCCAAAAGTAACACAACATACTTTTAAAATAAGTATGATACTCATTCAGTGCTATATCTTAATGTTCATGTCCTGAACAACAGCACTACCCTCTGGGAAAGGAAGTAACTGCACTGCAATGAAACTAGATCTTAAAAAGTTATTTCTTAATTGAATTATTTTAGTTTCGATGTGTCTAATTTAGAAGCCTAGTGTGCATCTGTCCAGTCACAAAATTGCGTGCCGAGAACATTTATTTAACCTTTACAAACCACACAATCACTGAGTACTGCCTCTAATATTCCACACAACTGTTGTTCTAATTTTGTTAGTCAGTGAGTTAAAGACTAGCAATGTAAATCTGCTGTATGTTATTATTTTTTTTGGGGGGGGGGGGGGTGTTAGGGTTTGGTATTGTACACCACTGTCCCTCTTTTGTCACATGATTACATGCTAATGGAAAGAACACACATTCTAAACTACGCTTTATATGTAAGAAGCGTATGAACGCAGTCACCTCCGTGTATAAAGGGTGAATAATTATAATAATAGCAAATGCGATTCTAATGGCTTGCTTACATGCATCCCTTACAGCAAAGATGGAATACAGCCTTCTGTCTTTTGTAGTTACTATACAGGAAATGATGTAATATGGGTGAAAACAGGGTTTACACGGACCAACAGATTATCCTCCAGGAGATTCTTAATTGTGCTGGGAAGTCACCTGCTGTTGGGACTGAGAAAACCTTCTGTTAGCAATTTAATTTTATGGACTGTGCTAACTGTCCAAATAGTCACCCACACATAAACAGATTAAGTATCTATATCTTTGTGGGGACCGTCCATTCATTTCTATGGGTAAAACCCTTAACCCCTACCCAGCCCGAACCTTAACCATAACTAACCAAAAAAAATACAAGACATTTGGCATTTTTAGTGATTACGGATTTTTAAAAAAAATGGTCCCCACAATGTCAAATTAACAGGTTTTTATCACCGTGAAGATATTTGGTCCTAACAATGTAATATATGCAACCCACCCCCCTCAATCACACACACACACACACACACATTCACATACTGTTTTGTGGGGGATTAGTGTTGCATTTTCAAAAGCAGTAGCTCTGTGTGACTCCTACACACAGGAAACCTTGAGGCAGAAGCTGGGATTGAGGATCCTAGGCGGGTGGAGAGCAGAAGCTCGCTGTCTAGCTTGGCGTGTGCTGGAGTGTCACGCGTCACACGCCCTGTGCTGCAGCGCTCTTCAGCCACCGGGTCACGTGCCTCTTTATCTCCTACGCACATCATAAAGGAAACTCACTGTGGCCGGCCTCTAATGGCACAGAGGTCAGCTCAATTAATCGCTTCAGCGCCACAAATGGCTCTCTCACTGTTCTGTTGGTGTTTTAGTGCCAAGGCATTTATGGAGAAACAGAACAGAAATACATTTTGGACTTATTCCGTGTTCGTGACAAAGCAACGTGCAGTAATTCTCACCCTCTCAGCCAAACCTCATTTCTGTTCTGCTCCACCACCTACACCATTTTTTTTTTTTTTAAACTATAATTGATTATAAAACTTCTGATTACCAGCAGGACCAGCCCAAGGCATAAGCAAACTAAGCGGCTGCTGAGGTCCCACAGCAGCCACTAGGGGGCCCCCTATCTGATCAGCCTGTCACAATGTGAAGGAAGATGACAAATGACAACTAGGTTAATTACATTTTGCTCTGAACCCAGAAAATGTTTGGGCTGGGCCCGATTAGCCTTTTTCGGCTTCCAAATGGAGTACCAGTGGATTTCTCCAGTGCATGTCTAATTACAGTGCAGATATAAAACTGAGGTACTTGTCTACCATGTCCTGTACTGTTCTCTCTCACCTCTCCCCTCTATCTCTCCCTTTCCCACTGCTGTGCCTGTTTCATTCCCTCTTCCATGCCCTTTCCGCTCACCTGCCGGGCCTTTCTGAGAGCAGGTGAGTCCTGGGACCCAGCACAGTTCATGTCAGCGCAGTGCGCAGCGCCCTCGATGAGGACAGCTCTGTCTTTGTCCCCCTTGGTCCCGTTGCGCACCACGCTGAGCTTGTGCCATGGGTCGATGTCACCTGGGAGAGAGCACAGGCTATGCTGACGTGGATCCTGTAGCACAGAAAACCCTTACGGCACAAGACACCGAATATACAACCGCGTTAGTCTTTCACTGTTCACTTCCAAGAAAAGTTTCTTCTTCTGGCTGCACTGAATCAGCCAGGGCTGCACTGCACCATCGATTAGAGTCACACTTCTCCGGATTTCGTGCAGACGGTGCGGTTTTTCAGCCCTTTGTCCAGACTGCTGTTGGGTCTCCTCCTTTCAACCCCCTTGTCCTCCTTTTTCACTCCACCCTATCTGCCTCCCAGCCACAAGCTAGTGCTACTCTCTCCAACCCCAACTGCACAAAAAACGTAGGTCAGCCGCGCACACATACTATGAAAGTTGAGAACAGCAAAGCATTCAGTTAGTTTTGTATGCCGTTCTCTCAAGATAACGAGATGAATATAGAGATAGATATACCATTCTCAGTTTCCATATCATGTGAACAAGTGTACAATAAGGACTGCCCCCCCTTTAAAGCCTTAGTCCTCCCTTTTGGACACAGGTGTCCTCATTTCTAGAGTCATCCTGGTGGTTACCCTACCATTGACGTACAGCACCCTCTGCGTCTGGGGGTGATCGCCGCCATAGAATTGGTTGGTGAAAGCGATCCGGGACTGTAGGCTGCCCTGAGCTATCCCGAACACCAGGGGGCAGAGTTCCATCTGGGACTGCAGAGTCACCATGCGTGCAAAAGGACAGCTGGCATCCTCGCAGGTCTCGACTGCACACAGAGAGAGGGCTTACCAATAAACACGGGAATGGCAGATGGACAGCATCACAGTGGACGCCTCGTAAGCTGGCACTGGGTTTGAAGTGACGTAATTTTCTCCTGCACCACCAGGGGGCATCATAGTACCACAAGCATTTAAGTTAAAAATACCCTCTGACCAGATCATCGACCTTCTGAACTGGTGTATTTTATGGTGATCTGTAAGTCATATGCTTTGCAAACTCCATTCACCCCCAAAAGACCTTTCATGGATTCTCCCAGAGCACATATCAGAGGCCACAAGTGCACAAGCGAATGACCTGCTATTAAAGCTGCCAGTAAATGAGTCCTATAAAGTTTTTTTTTTATTATTGTTTTGTACACTGCAATACAGTTTGGTGAAGTTCACACAGTACTGCACAGATGACCACTCACAGAAGCCGAACTCTGTGCAGCTCTGGTAGAACCACTGGCGATACCCAAAGCCAGAAGACTTCAGGTCGGTGTTCTGGAGCTCCAGGACGGCCTGCTTGTGGGAGATGAACAGGCAGGGCTCCTCCAGTGCTGCACGATAGATCTGACATGTAGAACAAAAGGTTTTCTTGACAGAAAACTCTGTGCTGAGTAGTTGCAGTTTAAGTCGAGCCAATGACATGAAAATGAACCAAAATTTTAAAACAAACAAATTAATCTCATTCCTTGTAGTTATGGGTAATGTGAGAAGACTGAAGACTGATTTTCTCTGTAGAGTTTTGGGTGCAGGATGTTGTATTCAATCAGGTATCATTCAATACTAGTGCAGTGCTGAGGTACTGCCTCAAACTAGTGCAGTGCTGAGGTACTGCCTCAAACTAGTGCAGTGCTGAGGTATCACCCACTGCACTCAGGTTCTTATTCCTAAGGTGGTTCGTCATGTGGTGGGTGCAGCAACTCATCATACTGGTGTGTGTTCCCATTCAAGAGTGGTGTGTGTGTGTATATGACTCTAGAAATATATATACAGTATAAAATTACACACAGACACACATATATATAAACTTAAGTATAGTATATAGTTCATAGGTCATTTATTAGTTTATTTATTTAGTTAGTTCCATTCTTAAACCCAAGGAAAATGTAACCAAAAAGATTTTTGTCCCCGGAAAGACATATTCTGATGAGAAAAGGGAGAGGTTTACTAGACCTGTCAAAAATATGTTTCAGAAGATGAGGGTATTGGATTAAAAGTTGTATTATGAATCACATAAGTGTGGCAGAAATAGATTTTGCTCTGCAGTTCATAACTGAGACCAAATTATGATTGCTTTCTATTCAATGTTGTGTGATTTTGTGAGGGTTTATCAATGAATTAATTGTAACTTGCGTGAGAATGAAGGATTCTATCTAAGGATAATAGAACATGACACATGACATTATTGTCAGCAGCCATACCACCTGCAGGTCACACTAAGTAAGCCATCTGAGGCTAAGCATGTTTGGGCCTGGCCAGTTCTTGGATGGGAGACTAGGATAGCTGGGTTGTTGCTTGGAGAGCTGTTGGTTTAGCCAACAGGTTAGTCTGTCCTGTGGTCTGTGTGAATCCCAATGCCACAGTGCAGTGATGGTGCTGTCCTTTGGATGAGATGTAAAACTCAGGTCCTGACTCTCTGAGGTCATTAAAAATCCTTGGGGATCCCTTTGAAAGAGTAGGGGCAGTACCCCAATATCCTGCCTAAAATTGGTCACTGTGACCCTCTCAAATCTGGCCTCCTATCCATCCCCAATATCTAACTGATGAATTCTGCCCTGCCCCTTTACCACCTTAGCTGATGTGTGTACTGGGGCAGAATGGCTGCCTTTGCATCATCCAGGTGGGTTGCACACAGTGGTGGTGGTTCAAGTGGCTCCACACTGGTTCTTAAAGCACTATATAAATGTAACATTCATTCTTTCAACAGTGTTAGCAAAAATGTGGACTAGCTGGGGGTGCCGAAGGACTGGATTGGGAAACAGTATAATAGAACGTACCATTGCCAGGTTGACTAGCCTGTCGTAGGGCCCCTCCCCCTGCTGAATCTCTTCGCTCTTATTGGTCAAGATGTCACATATCTGGGCGATGGTCAGCGGCCCTCCCTCTTCATTGTACTGCACAGTTCCCATGAAGATGTCGGCCAGGCTCTGAACCAGCTCAGACTGGTCCTCTGGCTCCACCGGCGGCTCACAGCAGCTGAAGTCTTTGCCCACCTTTGTCACGTTTCCCTCCAGGAGAGCTGTTTCCAGAGCTGCAAACGCCTCCCATACTGTGCCTAGGCACTAATGGTCAGGCCACGCACAAAAAGCACAACACAGTAAGCAGGTTGATATATGGAGATGCAAATACATCTGTAATAACACTGCATTATATAATAACTCAACAAAATGTAACAAATTTCCATTAGATAATGCTGTGTTATTACATAATGTGTTGTTACACATAAAGCGAACTTTGAACAATTAAAGGTCAAGTCATTTATTCTGCTTCGTTAAGACTAAAAGAACTATCAAAAATCCTCAAACGATAGCAAACTTAAACTGGATTCCATGAGGGACTATCAACTGAGTGCCGAATTTCCCCAAAGTCATCTTTGTTTTTTCTCTGTACTTTAATACTTACAAATAAATTCTGTAATAAATTATTACATATTGCAGTGTGTGACAACTCTTTATGTAATGACACCACATTATGTAATAATTCTACAGAATGCAACAAATTGTCCTTAGATGATGCAGTTATTACATAATGCATTGTTACACAGTGTGTGACAACATATTACAACGTCATTACATACTGCAGTGCTACTACATAATGAGTTGTTACATCATTTACAAACGACAACCATTGTCCAAAGGAGGCACAAATGCATGCATTTGTTTTACAAAAGTAATTTTTAAAGTACAGAAATCAGCACCTTATCTGAGCCTCCAACAGCTTCATTAGTAAGACTTTCACCCACTACCTGAAATGTGCAAATTCTGCTGTTACAAAGCATGCCATGTTAATAGATGTCATTTTAAATCAACTTAAGCAGATGTTCATTACCACATGTTCCATCTGCTATAATGTCAGCATTAATTAAAGTATGTCTGAAAAACATGGTACTTAATTGGGATTTTTGTTCACTTAATGAATGTTAATGTTTATTTGAATACGTGCTAACAGAGTACCTGGTTGTAGCTGGAGAAGTCTAGCGTGGCTTTGACGGGGGCAGAGGAGGCCACAGCACCGTAGATTAGGTGAGGAAACTGAGGGGGGAGGATGACAAGTGACATCATGTCAAAGAGCCACAGCACAACCTTTCACCATGACATACAAACATATGTGAATGGGAAGGTCAGTGTGCATGATTTAGAGGTCTGATTGGCAGCAATCACACCAATCATACTGTGTTTTATTTTTTTATTTCACTTGGGGGGGGGGTGTATTACCTTGCCACGAAGCCAGGCAGACAGAGCTCCAGCGTAGGAGCCTCCAAAACTGATCCAGGTGTTCTGTGATGACAGGTCATAGCGTTCGCTGATGTATCTGTGGAAGGCCGCCAGGTCCACCAAACTCAAGTGGAAAGGAGGACAGAAGAATTACAGACTGCAAAATGCTGCTCTCCACCTGTAGGCGGTGTTCTTCTCTGGTTCACCAACGTCCACAATACGTGTGTTTCCCACCTGCCATTCGAAGGCAGCCCTAACCATGGCACTCACGCCTGACGGCTGGAGAGGTGCCTCAGGTTCACTACATCCAGGCCGTCGGGGTTGATGCTATGCCCGTAGAATCTGTGCTCTAGAGCTACCAGCAGGGCTCCGTTCTCCTCTGCCATCTGCACATGATGGCCTATGTTTGCAGAAAGGGGTAGATCACAAAACTCAAGCAAGAATAATTAGCTTCTGTCGCTCTGCTACACATGAGATACATACGTGAAAGGCTTTTTGATTTGTGTGCATAGTGTGATTCTACTTGATTTCATTCACATATCTGTTGACGTCGGACACACCGTAGAGCACGGATAACTCTGAGATAGCACCTTCTCCACCAATGTAGAGGAATACTGGACCATCGGGACGATCCCAGTACTCCTCATTGACAAAAAACCTCTGTGAGAGAAGTCGTCAAGTAACGCAGGTTAGTCGAGAATTACAATGACATTTCTCAGTACTGCACCAACTTCAGTGTATGAATTTATGAAGAGAGCAAAGAACTTTGCTAATGGCAAAGGATGAGCAAGGTCACTGACCATGTGGTAAGCCTGAAGGGACATTCATCCTGAACTGCACATCCAGTACAGGGTGGCATTGAGCCTGAGGTATATCCTAAACAGGAGCTCATGGGAGTTTTACTTACACAAACATGTTCTGAAGGCAGAATGAAAAATGATTGGTTCAGAGAGATAACCAATCAGATTGTTGAGGAGGTGGGTCCAAGCAACTAGAGAAGGTGGGGCCAACCAATCAGATGTCTTAGTCCGGCCTCCTCAAGTTTCTTAGATCCACCTCCTCTGCAAACTGATTGGTCATCTCTCAATTATTTTCCTTTCGGCCCTCAGAATATTTTTTTTATAAGTAAAACTCCCACTAACTGAAAGCCATGCCAGTTTATAACAGGGCGCACTCAAACATAAAGAGTAATTTAGAGACACCAATTAAACCCTATCTGAATATGCAGAGCCGGGGGCAAGAATCTGATCCCTCAGCCCAGGGTATGTGAGGCTACAGAGGGCTAACCAATGTGTCACTGCTTGTTCTTTGTAGAATATGAAAAAGCTTATGAATGCAACTGCAAAAGTATCAAGTTAGGAGTTCCATTGGCCTTGTGCATGTGAGCATCATATAAGCTTAAGGCCTGTTCACAAGTGAGGGAACAGGCATGTATACTTCTGCAACATGCATCTTTGCACCTGAGGAATGGTCTGTGTGCTCTGGCTGTCAAAGTGGTCGAGCGGCTGCCAGAGGCGTCCTTCTTTGACCCGGTACGTGGGCTGGTGCCCGGTGACCGAATGCTGCAGCAGATGCTGCTTCGCCTTTTGGTTCTGTGCCCGGAACACGTTCTCTTTTATCTTCCTCAGAACCTGTCCTGGAGGAGGTGATATTTTTAACTGGAGGACAATGACAAAAATGAAAAACATGGACAGAGAACAGCCGATGTTTTCAGCTATTCTTTGGGATAAATTATTGAAAAGGTGGCAGATTGTTGCTTGTAGTGCTTGTATAATCTGCCTCTTTTGTACCTTGCTGTGGACAAAAGGTGTCAAATAAATGTAAATGCTGGAAAAGTACGGAAAAACAAACATCATTTACTTGCCATGGAAACTGAAGCCTGCAGGTCGTGAAATTATGAATTAATCTGTAACTAACCTGAATCTAAAATTGTAACTGTAACTCTAGTACAGTACTTTTCCCCAAAAGCTTTCTTTATATTTTAATAATTAATATTTTATTTTAACATGAGCAAACTTGTAAAGCATTTCCGCTGATTTATTAGGTTAACTCTGCAAGATCACATTTTACAAAAGGTTTAGTTACTCTTTATCCATTGCCTTCTGTTTAGGCATTACGACCTTTACAAAACAGCGCAATAAAACAGAATATGAATCCATCATAATGCATTATACTGAGCCTTATAATGCATTATAAAGTTATTTATAGTGCATTATATTTGGGAACTTTCATAACGCATAATAAACATGGCTAGAATGTGTTATTGTTTTTTATAAATATTTATAGCCGCGTTTATAATACTTTATTAATGCATTACAATGTATTATGAAGGTAACTGGTTTGCAGTTATATAACTGCTTTAAGTAAAGTTTTACTCATTTGACTTGCGACCTTTTATCACTGAAAATAAAAGTTCAGGGTAATAAAACCCAGAAAAAAAATGAATGGACTAAAATTCAAGGACAGCACAACAGCATTCAATTGTTAGATTTTCTGATGGACTTCAGTTTTCAAAGCTGATCGAAACATTAACTCACCTGAATAGGCGCAGCCAGAGAGCAGGACTAGACACGCACACCAAAGCAGAGTAGAGCGCATGTTGATAAACGAGTACAAGTTAATAGATTTCTGGAAATAAAATTCACAGCCTGATAATCTGCCTAAACGTTCCGGTAGCTGGTCTGCATTCTGACTTAGGGAAACAGCACTGTACACACTGTGGTAGGACTGTAATGGATGAACTGTACAGTACAAGCTGATGCTTTTGCCAAGTGTAAGTTACATTTGCTCAGCTTAAGCATCTGTAATTTTATATTTTACCAAAGGAAGCGAAAGTGGCCCATGTTACGACGCTAAAAGGTGCAAGCCATGCACTCCAACAGTGCTCCTCATCTACTGACCTCAGCATAAAGAGATTCACCAAAGTCTTAAATGTTCAATAAACATTTCTTCAAACCTCTTACAAGTAAATTGCAGCATGGAACCTTCAAGTATATAATGTACATTGCAGAGGTGGAAATTTCAGGTCCAGAAAGTACAAATCCAGACCGTGATTTAGTTTCAACTAACCAGTTGAGCATAAAGAGTGACAGTTACAGAGTACTCAGCTGGTTGGTTGAAACAAAATCCTGGTCTGGATTCATACTTTCTGGACCTGAAATTTCCACCTCTGGTACATTGATAACGGCCATGTAGCATTTGTTACCGATTTCTAGAATCCACCCATCTTCTAATGATACAGTAGCAATCAAAATTAGGGAAGAGAGATGTTTTTGTAATGGACAAAGTGACAGCTTATCCAAACTCAAAGACATTCTAACGTGAATAAATGTGATTTAATCATATTTCATCAGTAAAAGCTATGCCACATCATAAAATAAATGGTTTTAGCAAGAAGTTTGAAGAACGCATGTGATCAAAATTAGAGAACGGTTACATTTTTTTTGTAGAAGCCTCGTTTTTTGACAGTTACAACTTTCAGAAATTAATAGGAAGCACAGAGGCCCTTGTTTTCAGTGACTGGCTTGTCGGTGCCTGTAGCACACAACCAGCGTCTCACGCTGTTCTCACTTGATTTTGTTCCCCTTGTCTTCCATTTTTTTCTAGTTTGTAACTGTAGTGCCTTACTCATAAGCTGTGGATGAGCTGCGACTTTGTATATATCAAAAGCGTCTCTTGTTTTCTAATTTCGATCTCCACTGTCTAACCAGTTATTCCGGTCAGGCTGCCAGATCATCTTCAGGCACAACAGGCGATTTAGAGAGAAGCAAACTGCTTACATAGAGCAGTGGCAGGATTCAACCGATAACCCTGAAGGTGTGAGGCAAAAGGGCAGGCCAGTGAACTGTCATGCGGACTTCAAATGCCCACAGTCATTTCAAACACTTAATAAATAATAAGAAACACAACCTTCCATAAAATACTTCCCCCCACTTCATGAAACTGCAAACAAAACAGCAAGTACACTGCAAGCTCACAAAAAGGGTGTTTTATTTATAAAAGCCAAAACACTTCACAAGTTGACTGATCCATCCATTTTCCAACTGCTTATCCAGTACAGTGTCATAATATACTTCATTTCATTGGATGTCAAAGTAAAAAGAAAAAAAGATTAAAGAGAATCCTGAGACGTTAAGATTTCACAGGTGCTACAAAGCCATTAACTGACAGAATTACACGTTAAAAAGAGAAATTCTCAGCTGATCAGCGTGATTAATCCCCTCAGTCTCATCTGCAGCTCATTATAGTACCAGTTTGAACAGGGATTCCTTCTCTCTCTCTCTCTCACACACACACACACACACACACACACACACACACACACACACACACACACACACACACACACACACACACACACACAAAATTTAATTTTTCCAAAGGGAAAACAAGTTAGTTGGGTTAAGATGTCCCGCTAGCTCCACCTTGGATCAGCCACCCTCCCTCAGAGTTTGGAAAAAGGCACTTCTTTGGGACTCTTCTTCTCCATGCTAGCCTGGGCGGACTTAATGACATCCTGCGTCTGCAGCATGCTCATGTTCCACGTGGCCTGAAATGGAGAGAGTCAGCATGACGGGGGTGACAGAGTCCCATTCGCGGTTGGGCGGCGAGATAAATAAAATGATCATCATGGCTATCATGGCCTTTTGCGCCAAGCAGCACGTTGTCTTCCCTTCCCAGACATAGAGGGAATGAGTTCCCATCATCATCTTAAACGCAAAAAAGCCCAATCAATGCGTTGATTATTAGTAAACTGAGGGAGAAGAGATTGTCTTAATATGGTTCATGGTTGAATTCTTAAAATAGATTCATTTCTGTAACAATTGACATTTGAATACAAGCAATTGATAAAAACTTATGAAAGCTAGCAGTTACTGTTTACTGTAACTATCTAGTTTGATTATACAAACCAAGATGTCTGAACAGTGCCTCATGCCCATCACCCAATCAAGACAGAGCAAAAAAACGGTCTCTCAGGCTTTCTTGATACCACTGTACCCATCAAAGAGTTTGAAATTTTTACAACAAATGGTTTATAAGTTGCATACATCACAAGGACCAAACCGACCGGTGACTTCATATGTTCCGTTGTTCAATTCTGCTCCATCAGACACCTGCAGTCGTCCTACTGACAATATGTAGGGCAATCCTACCAAGGCATTCAAAGAACTGAAGCCAGTCATTTGAATAATCTGTAAGCCTGAGTCCATTGGCAGAAGGTTCCTCTCTTAAAGCCATCTGTTTCAGGCCTTTGACGGACAGCAGTGAATCACAAGCATAAGGCTTATTCTAAACAATAATGTTTTCGAAGATGCTGCTTTGTATACTTCGGTCCATCAAAGATAAGCCACTTATCTGCCTCACACAGAAGTCTTCCATCTGTCTCACGCTTTGTGCTTCGTTTCCATTTTACAGTGAAAATTTGAGCAACAGTTTCAGATACGTATGTGCGGCTCTCATCTCTTCTGCACTAGCAGGTCTGTCGCCATAACTACTTTGGCCAGACGATATATTGTCCCAGACGTAATTTGTGATATACGATATTACTGTCATTTTAAGATCGTTTTATGCCACTGACATAATGTTAATATATTACCATGGTAATGCAAGTATACCCTTTCAAAGAGCAATGAGCTTTTAAATCCAAGGAATATTCAGACACTGGTATTGGAATGTAAAAAACAATGTAAATATCCTAGATAAACAAAACCACAGAAAGAAAAAAAAAAAAAAAAAAAAAAAAAAAAAAAAAGGAAAAATGGACTCTCGGGCACTGTTAACAAAAACTGCATTATATACTGCGTACTGCAAGTACACAGTGCAAAGTCAGTTTTAGTAAAATTCTTACTGATTCTTACAACATCCATACCACACTTCATAAATGTGACTTTTGGGAGCAGCTTTGCCTGGTGTGTAAAAGTATAAACATTCAGCACTGTGGACTCCCCAGCACTGCGTCACGCCTGTCGTTGCACGCGCACTTTCCCGGAAAGTATGAATTGGCCCTGAGCCACGTGTGACACGGAGCAGACAAGAGGGCAGAAGCGGCGAGGCTGGAAATGGTGTTGGGGGCATTTACTGTCATGTAAACACATTTTGCTAATATCAAGGTCACTTATGTCCTTAATTATTGTAACGTAATTAACATAACTTGCCTACTTGCAAGTAGCTATTTTTCAGCATATGTTAAAATATAAAACATTGCAGCAAGTGTTGGCATTCGTGCATGCAGTGACTGAACGCTTATCAAGACATAACTTTCTTCCTTTATATATATATATATATATATACACACACACACACACACACACACACACACACACATATATATATACACACATGTATGTATACATATATATACACACATACATATATATATATATATATACACACACACACACACACACACACACACACACACACACATACATACATATGTAAGTCTGCAGAGAGATCTCAGAGAATGTGGTGACCAGACATAACAAGAATGGAAAAAGAACCTTGTAGAGGCAGTTTAATCTTCACTGAAGCCACCCATCATTGTGACTAATATTAATTTACACTACTCCCACTATGGGTATGGGTTTCTCGTGGCCAGGACTGTTGCACAAACACCATCACAGCAACGAGCACATGAGTACTTGGTTTCAGGCCTGCTGAGTATTTGAGTACGCTCCTTAGAGCGCAGTAACAGCCTTTGGGGAGCCCAAACCAAGCCAGACGATCTCAGAATGTTTCGCGTCTGTTCGAGTAAAGCATCTTACCACATACTCAAGCCCCTCTGCTACACTGTGGTCTCTGGAGTAGATGAGGTTGATCTTGGTTCCCTGTACAGCGACTGGGCTGCGGGATGCAATCTCTCCTGCCAGCTCCATAGCCCCAGACATCATCGTTTCCTTGTCCGGAAACACGCGACTGCAGAGGTGAGATGAGAGGTAGTTAGTACTGTCTCTTTCAGTCTGCAATAAATAAAGATTTATACCGTACTTTATGCATCTTTTTCTATGCAGCCTCACTACATGCATTTCATGCACAGATACACATACATACTTTGCCATACTGTTCAAATGATAGTACACTTTGAGATAATTAATGGCTGCTAGAAGGCTTGTCGGAACGCTATAAAAAAATTGGAAGCGATCAAGAGATTCTGCAAACTGCAAAGGGTCTTGCAGAGGCAGGCAGCGCAGACGAACAAAAAAAATAATTGGTACCTGACCAATCCACTGTTCTTCGCTTCATCAGAGTACATCTTCCTGGACGTGAGAGCCAGCTCATTGACGAGGCTGCAATGAAGATATGACCCAACACCAAAGCATCCGAGAAAATTAACTGGAAAAGAATGGAGTGGAACGGAATAATATTCGATTAAGGAAACAAACAATGCTCTAGGGCAGCGTTTCCCAACCCAGTCCTTGGGGACTCCCAGACAGTCCATAGTTTTGTTCTCTCCTCACTCCCTATAGACCCATGCCAGGTATTCAGAGTTCTGAGCAAAAAAGTGCACTATCAAAGGGTCACTGATGCCTGAGTTGGGAAGCACTACTCTAGGACCCTTTCCGCCTTACCTTTGGCTCCCGATGACCTTAGGAAGACGTTGTAGAGTCCCAACATCTGCTGCCAATCCAATGTCCACTTCCTATGGCCATCAGACCACCAAGTCAAGTTGTGTAATACTGAACTACCTTTACAAGAATTTGCCAGACGTAAATCCATCCGAAAGAACAAACGGGGGAAAAAATTTGAATAAATGAAGGTTTTCTATCAGCCTCACTGCTTTTATGTTACCCTCCCATAACCGTTCATTACACATAAATGTTTCTACAGTAATGGTCTCTTTGGCTTAGTAGGATCATACCAGACATAACTGGGCAGGCAGTGACCTTCCTGTCTTACAGAACATCAACTAACAAGTAACAGATCAACGAGCTGCTAATTTTTATGCACATGCAGCAGGACATGTGAGATGATGGATGGATAGATAGGATAGATGGATGGATGGATTTAATAAACCCAGAGGGAAATTCTTCAACTTCTTTTTAATACTTACTACCCACTTAATACTACATAGTCAATACAGAGTCAGTATTACAGAACCTTTTGCGATGAGCGTTTCACATGTTAAAGAATCTATGGTGCCATAAATTACTGAGCGCCTTAACAAGCCCTCACATGAAGTCATGTCTCAGGTTTATTTCTTCCTCCCTCATGATAACAATTACCTACTGTTTCGTTTGGTATGTGAGCTGATTACCACAGACTTTGACTGGCAGACAAGTTTATTTCTAAACTTGGATTGGTCTATAGCATAAAACATGCAGTATATTACCCAAACAAGACTTTTCGGAATACATTGGCCTATTTGATTTCTATTCCTATTTGACTTGGAGGGAGAGATAGGAGGTTGATAGTTTTTTTTTTCCCATTGAGAATAAAAAGCAAAACTGCCTTCTTTAAAAAGGGAAAATGAACTTTTGGGTGATGCACAAAGAAGTCTTTACCTTGACCTGGAACCAAGCATCCTGCGTGCAGAGGCGGATATCACAGGCGGTGATCAGATCCACTCCTGAAATCAAGAGAAACAAGGTGAGCACAGGCAGTGTCCAGGTTACAAACCAGATCCATTCCCTAAGTCTATCATTAAGTCTAATTTGTAGGCAAGATTGAAAAATAATGATATAGTACATAATAATAATTATTCGATAATAATAAAAGCAACTGCATACGGTACTGTACAGCACCGAGAGCAAACGAATTGCTAAAGCCACATTGTTTTCATGAACATCACAAAGCGTGGAAATTTATTATTATGATAGATTGTATTTAACCCTTTGTAAGTACGAGTTGTCCGAAAGTCGGATATTCTTAACCCAGGGACTGTCTGTATACCATCAGAGGACTGTCACACTTACACTTTTTAAGTGGTTTGGTTACTGGTTGTGAGATATTTTTCAGACATGTGTGCCTGCATGCACAGGAGCATGCAGGCTTATTTTGCGCAAGATTCCTTACCTGCTCCCACGCAAGCGCCGTGTACTGCGACAACCACAGGCTTTGGACACTGTAGAGCGGCAGAGAGCACTCACACACACACGACCAGTGTATTGCACACAATGCATTTCACACATTTTACTACTAAGTACTTATACACATAAATGCTGACTGAGAAATACCACGTTTTTCTGCTCAGGGCAAGATCTTTTGCCAAGTTTAATAAAAAGGTACAGTATAATTGCACAATACTCAGAGCCTGAGGATAGTAATCAAGGATGAACTTGACAGGAGTTTATATATAAAACAGAAGCCAGGAACCAACCTTTTCTATAACAGAAAAAGTCTCCTGATACTTCTTGACAAGGCGGCGCAAGTTCCATGAAGTTCTTGCAGCATCGTCTCCTGTTGGTTGAAGGATATTTCCGGCCATGTCCATCAGGTCAATCCCTAAAAGGGAAGACACCACACTTTCTGTAGTTATGGAAACAGTCTGGATGTTCACGTTACATTAAGCACAGTGGGCACCAGCAGACTCAACAAGTTCCACCCAGCTACCTGATGTGAAGACTTTGCCTGCTCCAGTTACCACGACAACCCGACATTCAGGGTCCTCAGCAATCTGAGAAAAGCAGTCCACCATCTCACTGGGAAAGATGGGGGTGGGGGAGTGTATTAAGCACAACTCTAAGAGAGCTGTCAAATTCTACATGTTCTGAAACTACAGAGGCAAAACACTTGAAAATGCAGAAAAACATCAAAGGGTCAGCATTGTTACACATACTCTTCGGAATGGATTTGGCCGTTATGTTACGCTTTACGAATGACATTAATGAGAAACTGGAAAAAATAATGTGAAATGTGAACATATCAAATGACAGACCACCAGAAAAGCACACTACAAGTTCAATCAAAATAAAAAAGACAGAAATGCATAAATACATCTCCATAAACTAAAATGAGATAGACGGGAATGGTTTTCCTTAAGTTTGCAAACCGTACCTCCAGAAAGCTTTATTCATTGCGTTGCGCTTTTCCGGTCGGTGCAGCTCCACTTGAGTGACCATGCTGACTGGGCGGGTCACGGACAGCGTGGAGAAAGGCGGAGTGGGGCCTCCCTGGGTAGACATCTCCCGAACAGCTCTAAGCCCTGGCAGCCACAGTCCTCTGTCTAATAAATAACAGCAGAATCTGGCGTTTATGTAAAGCCAACAGGAAACGCGAGTCTTTCGGATGGTTCTTCCAAAAGTTAGTGACGTTAATCAGCAGGGTCCAGTGTGTTGGGATTTTTTAAAAAATCATCAAAATTTTTACTGGAAAGAGAAGTGACGCATCTTAATGTCTACTTCTTAAAACTGCTAGACCGGCTTCAATAACATAATGTACACTGTATTATTATTATTATTATTATTATTATTATAATATGCACGTTAATTCTGTTTCATATTCATCTATGCTCAGTACAACTCGCTGTAAAATGATTTTATGGGATCACCGTCCAGACAGCTGTAACCTTCCAACCGGTTTTCAATAAACACACATAAAGGTTAGTGTGCCAAAGACCGAGTTACATAAACACAGCAATTCTCCATTACAAAAACACTTGAACATGCACATAACGTGTCACGCAGCTTCAAAAGAAGGAATGAATTTATTTAATTTTGCATGCATTTTTTTGCAAGCAGTTTACGTCCCTTACAAATCGCTGTACTTTTTTCAGTAAAAATAACAGATTGTTAGCGATAGTCTCCAGTGCAAACACCTTGCTTCCTTTTTCTTTCACTTACCGATTTCCATCACAAACTAAACAAATCCGAACTCAAAGCGTTCTAAAAGATACAGCCCCGAAAGTACATAGATCACAGATTCATGGGGAATAGTTAAAAAAAGGGCTAAAATTGAGTCTCAGAATATTAAAAAATACTTACTATAGCTCGATACATGCAGTGTCACTTACTTCTTATGAAAGCAGAGCAGACAAGATAAGCCATTGACCTTTGCACGTCCTTTAAATGTTGTATTATGCAACCCAAAGGCAGCGCTTACAACGCTAAAATTATTTTAACAATTGCACCAAATGGCTAAACTTAAATACTCGCACGATGATAGCTTTAGCTCGTTTATTTGTATAATGTCCCAGGGTTGGTTGTAATCATACGCTTACTTTATATGACTCTGCGTACGGCGGCCGGAGAGGCTCAAAAGAACCTGCTTGAACTTAATCCGAGGTCGGCGTTGTTCCAATAGCTAGAGGCGCTTTACCCAGAAACATTAAGAAATATATGTTCATGGTTTAACCAATTTGATCCTTGACTCAGATAACTGAAATAGTAATCTGATGCAAAGCAATAGTTTGTTTTATCGACACGTGAAATGGTGTAAAATAACGAAGTATAAATACTTCACTTGTACTTATGTAAACCGCTGCAACTTTTATTTTCAAGTAGCTATAAAATACCTAAATTGCCGTCCGACATGGATTTATATTAACTAGGGCTACTATTGAAATAATGGAGATGATTGCATTGGATGATATTTCTGTAGTGGAAGACTTAGGTTTTAGTTGACTCACTAACCACTTGTAAGACATAAAGTACATAAATGTTTTTAATCCATAATTACAGCCGGTCCATAGACCGATTTCTCGTTTTCCACACAAGTCATTTCGCTAATCCACGCCAACAAACTCGGC
Source organism: Hippopotamyrus pictus (assembly GCA_026781145.1). Taxonomy (NCBI): domain Eukaryota; kingdom Metazoa; phylum Chordata; class Actinopteri; order Osteoglossiformes; family Mormyridae; genus Hippopotamyrus; species Hippopotamyrus pictus. Next base: position 8,420,820 of record JAODLC010000040.1, on the reverse strand, counting down.
AAGTTTCACCGCTTTTTCGAAAAAAATATACGACTCAGTTTTTAATTCTTGGGCTGCGCGGTCTTAAGCGAATTTAAAAGGATATGGTGGATTTTGTAAGATCAAAAGATTTGTACAGCGGTATGAAAACAGTCCTTTCCACCTCTGGTCACGTGTTCCTAGGGACAGAGCCACCTGTGTTATACAAAGCAGGATGCACACCAACTACCCAAGTAAAGACAGTGCACAGAATCGAACTTTTACATTTTATTTTGGAACAAACAAAAGATGCAATACTTTCTTCCTTTTAGTTGACTTCCCAGGAGGTGTAGTGCTGTATAGACAGCAAAATGTCAAAGGGAAATTAAAAAAAATTTAGGGGGAAAAAAAAAAAAAAAAAATACAAAAGCGTTTCTTTTAATCTCTCAGTAAAAACAACCTTCTGTGCGTCAGTGTCAGTCACATGTGGCTTTTGCAGCTCCACAGTAAATAAAGACAACAAAACTGTACGGACACACACACATACACGCACACACACACACGCACACACAACTTGTACGAACAATACAAGATATTCTGGATAGAAACTAAAAAGGTGTGATGTGGTGCTAATCTAGCAGTCGCTGGAGAACTGGCCGCCAATTAATTTGCATGCTGCGCAGTGGAGAAGCACAGCTTCAGGGTATAAGGGTATGGACCATCTGGGGAAGAAAGGCAGACAGCACTGGTTACTCATGTAGCATTTGACACCTCGCACATATGTTAGGATGATCGGAAACTCACTGGGATTCTTCATTTGGTAGTGGTTCATCATGGCTAGTGCCTCCATGGCGTCATTGATGGACTCCCACTCCAAAAGGCCGGATGAGCTACGCTCACCTGTACCCCCACCCGAGGCGAGAGACACAAAGTCCAATTTATTGATACGGCGTGGTTCCCTACTGCTTAATTTTACTTTAAAAACAACCATCTCACAGCTTAACAACCCATAAGGACTGCCTTAAACTCCTCACCATCCAACAACTAACTAGTAGACGTTGAATACTCAAAACTGCCCATTATCAAGAATGAATGACGTAGTTCGTTATGAGATTCCTGTTTTGCAACATTGCCGAAGACTCATCGTTTGGTTTTATTACAGGTCATTATGAGACACTGAATGGGGTCAGATACAGGAAAGACAGATGCAACTTCAACGTCTTCACCCCATATACTTACTCTTTCCTGTGAAGAGTTTAATGTTGGAAGGACTCTTCACCCCAAGCTCCTCGCAAATCTGAAATAGGCCAGATGTTTAAAAATCACGAGGGCAGGAGGGAACACAAATTTTCTAGTACAAAAGAAAAGAACACGATACACAGGACATACCTGTGTGAATATCTCAGCAGTGACATCAGGCTGAGCATTGAAGAAGTGCAAGACGTTGCTGGGGTGCTGAATCCGGTTCTTCGCTGCCTGTTCCGGAGAGGTGAAGCGGTTGTTCCGGGTGCCGTGGAAATCTTTGAAGCTGCTGGTTCCATCCTCCAGCTCATAGGATTGCCCAGGCATAATAGCCTGCTGCTTAGACACACTGGGGGAGAACAATGAGAAATGAGGAACTGAACTTATCTGCGACCAGAAATCAATCTTGTACATCGTCAGCAGCTTATACTGGTAAAATCACGGCAATATCAACCATGCCAACACAGGGATATAATACTGAAAATGCAAGAACTTACCAAAGATTGAGTTTCTGTCCGAACAGGAAGTTGTTATTAAGGTGGGTGATGCCACGGTCCACAGCATAGCAATCCCCCATCTCCACCATGGCTGCTCCAGGCTTGCTCTTCATGAACTTTACCTGAACAAAACAAAGTCACTGAATTGTAGATCAGCTTGGTCTCACCGATCCGAGGCCTAAAAGACGACTCGTCTCCCTTTGACGACTCAAGCAGGCCAACAAAAACCAACCTACCCGTTCCACGTTGCCATAGAGGCAGAAAACGTTGAAGACCCTATCAGCGTTCATCTTGGAGGGCTCTAGGCCGTACACCATGACAACAGGAGAGTCGGCGTGGGGGCTGTACTCCCCTGGTGGAGGTGGGGGTGGTGGGTGCCCATACTGGGGCCCTCCATATCGCTGGTTATGTCCCCCTCTTCGAGGGCCCCCCATCGGAGGGCCCATACGGCGGCCCTCGTAGTGAGGGGGAGGGGGCGGCCCATAGCTCTCATCGTGATAATGGCCGTGGTAACCACCCTGTGGCCCCCCTGTTGGAACAAGAGACAGACATGAATTTATGGCAAGAGACACACGACAGGAGGCTACAACTGTGCACTGACAGAAACGTGCGCTCCAACGAGCAAGCGGCGCAGACAGACTGAGTGACAGGTTCACAGCATCTCCTTGCTGCCACTGCACACCAAGCATATGTCATTCAGCAACCCCACCCAACTCCTGCAACAGCTGCGCTGCAACTGAGGTGGCACCAGAAGAGGGTGCTCTCCCCCTTCAAGGACGCAGGCCCCAAGGAGCCTTACCATACTCTGGAGGGTGGTCTCCCAGCAGAGCCGGCTGTCTCTGGCGCTTGTTGGGGTTGGCATTCATATCTGAAGAGCGAGAAGAGGGAAGGAAGAGGAAGGAAGGAGAATGTGATAGGTAAAAAAAAAAAGTCACAGTGACAGAAAGTTTTGCACAGAAGTTTAAACTCATCCAAGCACCGAGCAGAACAGTACAGGACCCATGCGCTCACACATACCAGGAGGAAGCAGCAAAGTTTACTCAGCCACATAAAACGCAATCCTGATACTAAAGATGCGCAAGGAACAAATACCTAACAATCTGTTAAAATTGTTACAGTGCGACAAGCTAGTCTGATAGCCAAAATACACACAACACAATGGGTTCTGTCCACGTTTCCTCTAATGGAGGGGGGTCAAAATGACGAAAAAGCCGGAAAAAATAACTAAATGCATCAGGGTAGTGGAAAGAAGGCGCTGCTGTGAATACATTTACCCCCCCCCTCCACTACAAACACACCTTGTGCGTTGTTCCATTTGCCATCTCCATCTATACAGATGCACATATGAAGGGCAGATACATGTTCGGGAACACAGTACTGTACTAAACAGGCAATGCACACAGCAGCTCACATCTGTCACGTCAAATTTGCAGTTTCAAAAGCATGGTAACTCACATACCAAGAAACCTCATTATGAATCTGCAATTGTGTGAGGGGGGGAAAGTTATACAAGAATTGCACATGGGTAGACAAATAACATGACGTAAATATTCATGACAAGCTATTAGTTATAGATATTATAATAAATACACAGCTTATCAGATTGTCACTTCACATCCTGCAATGTCTCACTATTATTGTTTTAGTCAGTGGCAAATCTGTTTTATAAATTACAATACACAGATGTATGTAAAAACTATGTAACGGCTTTAGTGATTTTGGTCTGCCTTCAACCCCAGATACCATAAATCTCTAAGAATGAAATCAGACAACCCCGACGCCCCTGCTGGGAAGGGTAACAGCTTTTATTTGCTTCAGCCCAGAAGAAAAAACAAAAAAACTTGTCTGAATGAGGGAATCTTTCAGGCTGACTAAATGAACCCTTACCATATAGCGCGCACATGGGAGGAATGGGGGGGGGCCTGTTCCAAGGAAATCTGGACTATTCTGATTCTTCTAAAAGGAGGAATTGACTCACAGCTGTGTTAATGCAAACTGCCGGGAGGTCTGACAAAGTCAATGAGGGAACCAAATCAGAAAGGTCCCCTCAACAGCCAAGCGACATTTCACATGTTCATTCACAGTAATAGCCACACAATAAGAACATCTTAGAGGCTTGAAGTTACTTACAGCACAGAATTAAAGGGGAAGGGAGCAAAACGGGCAGTTGTAAACATATGTTGCCGGGGGAGGGGGGGGCCAGGGATGATGGATGCACATTTTGGCACCGTCACCCCGTCTGCGTTCTCTTCCACTCCATTTTCATTTCATTCTTTCCATCCTTCCCTCCTCTTATCAAACAAAGCATAGTTTTGGTTCTTCCATTGGAGCTCGCAGGTTTGTTTGGTTTCGTTTTTTTGTTTTGTCTTTGCATTTGCTGTCGACGGTGCGTGGTGCTTTTGAAAAAAAATAATAAATTTCTGCTTACCGTGCCTCAACCGCAAAGCAGACATTTTGCACCGTTTCAGAAAGACGGATGTCCTCAACAGACACACAAAGCCAAACCTGCATCACATAGGGGGCGTTACAAAAGGTGATAAGACTTTAAAAGTACATAAGAGCTGTATTCAGAAAAGAAACCTGGTTTTGGAAATGTTCAAGGGGGGAGAGTCAACACAGGGAGGAGGGATGTTGAAAAAATAGGTGAAGGGTAAGGGGGGTGGGAATAAAAACACCTGTGTCCATGAAGTAATGCAGACCCTTTGAAAAAAGCATGGAGTGTCTGCCTCTGTCTATGCGTATGGTCACATGTCTTCATGCTCAGTGGCCCCTGGGTTTCTGTGGTGCTCCTTCCCATCTGATTGGTTGGTTCTTCCCCCCTGTTACTCAATGGTTCCCCCCTGTGGCATTGTGGTGAGCGGCATCTCGTCTAAGGTAGAACGTCTGTGAAGCATCTGGATAGGGTTCTGGGTGGTGTGGTGCCATGTTTGCTGTTGTGTTCAGCAGGAGGAGCGGAGCGTAATGCAGGTAGGAGGGGGGAAAAAACCCACCAAAAACAAAAACAAAAAAACCCACACACCCAAGACGAGGGGGTACAAAAGCAGAGAATGGGACTGTGTGAGACCTGGAGCGCCTTTGTGCCTTGTGTAGATCTCACTCGTTTCATGTGAGTAGGCTTGTCTCCCTCTGTGTGAGCCGCACTGTGTCCCCCATTTGCGTGTGGGGTCTTTCCCCCCCTTCTCAAGATGGGTGTCAAAAGATCCTGACCGCTGTGAGGTGGCGATTCAGAGGCGTGACATTTGGGGCAAGGTGGGGACACGTGTCCTGCTTGGGTCACAAAGGTCGAGAGCAGGGAGAAGCATAGCTTATCGCCAACGTACCTCAACTCTTGCCCCCAAACAAAATGTGTTGTGTCAAAGAAGAACAAGTAGGGCATCTTCATGGCTTTGTTGTGCTGTTGCAGTAGCAGTAGAAGTAGAACGAATGTCAGTAAGCACATGTCTGCAGTAGTAATATTGGAAAATGTTTGATCTCATGGTCTTGCGGTGTCTATGCCTGCCCATTTTCTCAGGATGAAGGGGCCCATTTTCCTTTGCTGTTTGATACAAGGAAAGTGAAAATATCGTCCTTGCAGAAGTAGGAGCAGTCAGTGGTGACGGTGGTGTTGGAGTAGTGTTGACAGCAGCAGTGTGCCTCCGATGCATATATGGAATGTTTGTTATCCCCAGTGTTCCGATGTTACAGAGCGACGAGTTCTGTTGGAGTTGCTGGTGTTCTGCAGTAGGTTCAGTGCTGTGGATAGCCTGTATGTGCGTGGCAGGGGTGTGAGGAGCAACTGGCCACCAGCCGTACAGTAGATGATCGTTTTTTTTTTGGGGGGGGGGGGAAGAATTTTTTGGATGGAGGTAGAAGGTTGGAAATGATCCGCCACCCGACTGCTCCTCACGGAGCAGATGTCGAGGAACCAATTTCACGGCACCCACACAAGCGAACAGTCATGGGTTTTTGAAAAAGCAAACAAAGAAATCTAAAATGTACAGGCGTCCTGTTTCAACACGTTTAAACCTGCTATAATTTTGGTCATAGTTCTGGATGAATAGCGTGTACTTTCACATTAAATGGACTAAACTAAAGCTTCACTCCAATAGTCATAGCCCATGCAATACGTACAGGACAAAAAGCCATCTATGGCTACATTGTGCAGCTCCATTTTCTACAATACCTTTCTGCCTGTCCCAAAACTGGCAAGAGATAGACATTGATAAAACGTACACTGCACAATTCAACCGTTTGTTGTAGCTCTAAGACTATGATGCATATGGACAAGTCTTATTCTACAACGGAAATAGACCACTGATTTCTCAAACAGCAATGAACGGAACTTTCCACCAAAGTCCATTGGATGTCATAACATCATAAATGCAATCCAATCTTAGTCTAAACAAGTATAACATCTAAAAGTGTAACACAGCCAGACAGTCTAATCTTTGCACAACGAAATGTCAATACTGATGTTTTACCACACTAAGACAATGTGTGTTTTTTTAAAAAATGGACAAAGTTGTTTAAAACAGTTGCGATTCAACATTGAGTATAGTTCTTGTAGCTATAGTTAGTTCTCGTCAACCAGTTCAAACACCACAAGAATGTGTGAAAGACCTTAACGTCAATAACCACATAAAATCAAAGCAGCAAGTGCCTGTCAGACCTTTAGTGCAAGTGTGAGGAAAAGTGTTCATTTAACCCATGAGAACCATTGCTTGTATGAATGAGCGCCAGCATGAGTGACCCCAAGCTAGCCTCCCCGAGGTTGCTCCTTGCACCCCTGCCATGTGTCTGCACGGAGAGAGCTGCAGTGTGTCGTTAGGACAGGACAGGACCACACACCAACTGACGCTTCCACATAATGCCACCGACTGCTCTCAGGCTACACAAGTACCACTTCCTCAAACCGTTCCTCGGTATTTAAACCTCAGACTGGCTCAAGCAATCTGAAGAGGAAGGGTAATTGAGAGGAGGCTATACTATCTCATGAGCTCAGAATGATGAGGGATCCCAAACCAGACCCCCATCACCCTTGCCATCAGTGGCATTACACCAGAAGGTCTTTTTCATCCAGTCCCACCCA
>JAODLC010000040.1:8392945-8413955 GCA_026781145.1 Hippopotamyrus pictus | reverse complement strand
CCACCCACCCACCCAACTACAGTGGCAGCAAGGGTGCTGAGTTAGGTGAAGCAGGTAGACTGCCTTCATTACCTTGGCCACTCAGGTTGGGGTTAGTGTAGTCCCAGGTGTCCTGGTCATTCTTGAAGACATTCAGACGTGTTGGCTGAAAAGGCATTCGATTTCACATATCATTTTGGACTTTGGCACAGTTCAAGAAATTTATAGCCAGTACATTTTAAACCATGCACATCTCACCTTGGCATACTCAATCTTCAAGGTGCAGCAGCCCGAGTAAATGTCAGCCCCATTGAGAGAGGCCTTTGCCCTCTGGGCACTCTGAACGGAGTCAAATGTGTTTGGAGTTAAGGAAAATGGCAAAATCTAGTGATCACGGCAATTATTTTGTATTTGAAACAACTTTGGCATTTAGCAACATGACACGGAAGTAGTATTTTTTTTGCAGTAAAGGATATTCCACCATGGCCTGCACGCCGTTTTTCCTGAAGATGACAATCCTCTGAACCGGGCCACAGTTGTTGCAGATGGTGTAAAGAACATCCTGCATAAAAAAAAAAAAAAGTAGACACACAATTTGGATAAGTATAACTATAGGATCCAGTGCTACATATCCAGGAATTGCCCAAGACATTCAATAACCCATCCCGCTACACTGTGCAAACAACAACGATGCACTGCTAAAGTACCGTGGTGATAGGGTAGATGGGGTTCATGATGGTGAGCAACAGCACATTGTTGACGCTGCGGGAGTCGTCCGGGTCACCAGGTCTGGATATCTTCTGGCTGGTGGAATAGTTGACAAAGGCGGGATGCCCAGCGATGTAGATCTGGTTGTCCGCCGCATAGCTCACTGCATTGCAGGAGCCGTTCATGTCCTCATACTCCACCAGGGCTTGACGTTTCTTTGGCATCACAACCACATAGCTAGAAAATGGAGTAGCACCCAGAATTACCAATTTTCATACACATAGGCATAACAGACACTTGTAATAAGAACACCATACACAGATATAATATAAATAATATATATACATACACACACACAAACACTCAAACAGAACAGGCACAGGGTTTTACAATACCTGATCGGCCCAAACTCCTGCAACGCTTCCACGAGGTCAGCTTCCATGACACCATCCACCAATCCCCTCACATGCACAACGGGAGAGGGAAGTGTCTTGTGGGGGTCCTCGTAACCCTCCTGATATGGACAGATCATTCATGTGTTTGACTTACTTATGGTCACCAGAGATCGCCCCGCAGGGCAGTTCACCCACGTGAGCAAACAAAATGGGTATTGGGTCCTGCTCTTAACTCGCGTTTTACCGCCATCAGACACGTAACCGCGAGTTCCTTCTGAAATGGTGGCCGTTTTGATAACGCTGGAAATGCCGCCGGATGCCTGGAGAACCGTCTCCTACGCTTATACTGATCTAAAGCGCTACTCTTGCAGCTCGGCCGTACCCATATTCGACTTTGGAGAATTGCTACCGCTACAAAAGCGGGACCAATAACGAAGAAAACTAAGGGGAAGTGAAGTAAAATAAGAAGATTAAAGTCTTAAGGGCCTTGGCGTTTGCCATAAGCAATATAGTAACCAGCCACCCGAAATTACGGCAACTCACACTTCTGGGGCGACATATAATCACGAAATAATGAGAACAGTGGATTATATATACGCACGTAAATACAAATGTATATATAAAGAAAATGATAGTGTGTGTGGTCACCAAGGCAGCTACGTACATTCCTCTGTTCCGTATTTATAACAGTTAGCTGCTTGTTGCTAGGCCACGGTGCACGTTGAGATTACAAATAATTAGTCCTACACACGATTCACCAAACGTAATGTAGCTGTGGCAGACTAAAGTTTCCAGGTAATCGAGGATCCATCTTAGTGTAGTTATAACTAATTAGATATAGATAACTAACATGTGCGAGGCTAGTCCTCTTCGCATTGTGCAACGTGTGCATGTTAGCATTCGTGCTAACGGCGGGAGGGGGGAGCAGCAACAAAGCAACCATTATGGCCTACTGCCGCGGTCATTCATTCAATGGTAAAATTGCGCCGAAAAAATCTGAAACAACATTTCAACTGTGGACCGCGCATCCATATTCCCCAAAATAATGAGTCTGGCACCCAGATCACAAATTACCACTAAAGAAAAAAAAAAGAGTAAGAAACGGTGTAGGGCTGACTAGTCCTAGCTGGCGGGACCGTGTAGCTAGCTGCGCAGCCATATAATGGCATTAACAAAGAAGCCCCATCAATGTTAAAGAATTCTTGCAGACCGTAATTTTCCTAATTGTGCGTCTGTAAATCTTAACACATTTACTAATAAACAAAATCCCCGTTACCGTAGCCATTCCGCCGTCGTTATTTTCCGTTTTTTGTCTTTTTGTTGCCCTGCCGCCTTCGTTATAGTAGCGACCCGCCTGCGCAGCCATGTTGTCCCAGTTAAAAAGCCTCTGTGGCGATGACGGTGAAATGAAATGGACGGAAAGCGAAAGAAAAAGAAATGACTAGACGCCCGCCCTGCAAAACAGTACTGCCGCACCCTATTGGGTGGAACCGATTGTCAATCCTACGCAAAACGACATGTAGACCAATGACTAACGACAGATTGGCAGCGCTCGCTCAGGATTCGGTCGTGGAGATACATAATCGAATTAACTGTCGAGTAAATTACATAGTATTTTAAAATAAACCCAGGAAATATTGTAATTGAGTGAAGCACTCGCTCTCCCGTGAAACACGCCTTCAGTTTTTGGCTTTAGTACCCTCAGACTAAAATTTGAACGAAAATCATTACGAACCATTAATATACATTTGTGCATGTAATATTCTTACACTTACAATTGCACCTAAAAACTGCATCTTCGTATTAGTGGAAATATGCTGTAGGGTGGAACCCACCGGATTAATAATTTGGATTTCAAAATACGTACCACTATCTATAAAAACGACATTTCTAAAGGAATAAACTTTGCTTCCACTAATATCCGCTAACTGCACCCGTCCCTCTCGAACAAAAGAGTGTTACTCGATTTAATTTGCTACTCCTCGGCATTATACATGTTCTCCACCCAAGTTACACACACCTAGGAGCCTGAAAATCGCACGAATGAGTTGCCAAGAATGCTGTTCAGCGCCATTAATTAATAAAGGATACTCAGGAAAAACACCGTCGGAAAAGTATTACCTCCTCTTTTACAAAACAGACTAATTACCTCAAACACGTAAAACCGGTCACACAAGTTCCGCCACCTTTTTTCATGCGTACATTATGTACCATATTAAAGCGCATAAGAACTATTAAAGTCAAACTAGGAAGAAAAGAATACGTGTGTGTGTAGATGTTTTATTTAAAAAAATATTGGGGAGGGGGAGAAAAATCAATACAGAATCCTGCGTTTCACAAAGTCGTGATTGCACGTGGGCATCCTGGTTAAAAGTGTCCAGGCAGTACTAACTTGCAGCACAAAGTTCACTGGAAAACCAAACTGCATGTATCACACTGCAATTGGAAGTTTTCTAAGTTAAGATCAATTTGACTATTCCTTCTTGAGCGTCTTCCAAATGCTTTAGAGCTAAAAAGAGGAAGTTAGACATTCAGAACAAGCAATGTCGGAATCCACTACACAGGACATCCGACAGCTAGATTGGGTCATGCTCTTAAAAAAAAAAAAAAAAAAAGTTTGATTTGACAATTGAGTGCGGGAAAACATTAAAAAAACTGCCTCAAAGCCTTAGGCTGGGGGGTTTGGGGACAAGAGGAAATGGGCATGTGTGCAGTTGCAAGGATTCATCTCTGGTCATTCTGCATCAGGAACAGGGCTCTTTTTCGGGCTGGGAGACCTGGAGCGGCTGAAACACATAGCAGGACATTATTGCATTGCACCAATAACCAACATTTATCACAATCAATGCAGCAAGCATTGCATCATAATTGCTTCACAAATTCCTGTTGAACCCAAATGTCCTACTCTGACCATTTTACAGCGAAGGTTTGCATTAAACCTTGCATCCTACAAATGCAAGGTAAGGCATGGAGTGGAATCCTAACTCAAGTGGGTACTGACATCATTGTGAAAGGATTAGGACTAAAATAACTGTGCTTAATATAAAAATTAAAAGGCTCGGGCTGAGTGCAAGGCAGGAGCTGAGGTTTCTGAGGAAAAACACCATCCCTCCACCCCCCACCTGCCAATGTACCTCAAAGACCAAAAATCTGCCACCAACTAACCTTCATTCCTAAACACCCGGCAACCTGGTACTTGGAGAACAACAATGCATACTTGGGCTATGAGGAAGAAGCCCAATAGATGAATACAAAAAGGGCCATCCATTTCAAAACAAGGCTTCAGAGAATATGACCTAGACCACGTTTCCCCAAAAACACCAAATCCAGGGATTACAGTCACAAAAGGGTAAACAAAATAAAATGAAACACAAAATGACCAACCCTCCCATGTTTACCCATCCCAAACACACCTACACATACATAAAGAAAATCCCAGAAGGCAAGCATACTGACGTTATAGAAGAGATTTGGAAGTATTACAATGCGTACAGGGCTGGATTCTGAAAACAAATGACATCGACTCTGGTTTGTTCGTTACCTTTGGAGACAGTGGCAGAAACAACATGAACAGAGATGTGACGGACGCGAGAACTTGAAGACACACTGGACGGTCTTGAAGTCTGATCTCTCGTCAGCTCTCCTTCACCTCTCACTCTCAGAAGCTAAGCAAGAGGCTGGAGCTTTGAAGGGGGTCGGGGTAATAACGACTGATCTCAGCGCAGCATTCAGGTGGAGAATGCAATGGTCAGGTAGTGGTATGCACGCGTAGGAAGTGTCGTTGGAAAGTGCGCCGGACGACCTCTTTAACCCTTGCCGCGGAGGCTGATCTCTGGTCAGCTTTAATCCCCCTCTCGGAAGTTAAACACAGCAATGATGAACCTGGTCAGCGCTTCTGCCAGTCGACTCCCCCATCTACAAAAGCCTGCAGCCATTCATCACTGGAGACTGATCACATCAAAGATCTTTTTGTCTTTCCTCTGAAGCTAATCAAAATGAGGCTGGATCAGAGGGACGAAGAGGGGGGGGGGGGAGGGGGGGGAGAAAAAAGGGACCCCACAGCCTTCATACAAACATCGGCTCCTGGAGTCTGATCACATCAGCTCTGCACGTGTCTCTGAAGCTAAGCAAGGTCTGGCCAGTTCATTCTTGGATGGGTGACCTCCAAGAGAAAAGAACATCAAAATCAGGTGCTTTGGAGCAAAAAAAATAAAAAAGGGGGGGAGGGGAAAACCTGATAGGGAAAACATCCCCTTGGTGCCTTAGCTAGCATCCCTGACTATACAGGATACCTTATCCACTGGACCAGCTTGTTCATCCAGCTCCTCTGAGTCTGCAGTCCCATTAACAGCCCGGGACATTCAGGGACTTTACAGACTTAAGGTGGATGCTGGTCTCCCCAGGGCATTGAGATATGACTAATTGCTCTGGGAGATACAGCTAACTGACTGGCAACTACCAAATTCATAAAATGGGAGGTGAAATTAAGCACAAGTATATTTCTCACTGGCTAACAGAGATGCTAAGCAACCCTGTAGGCTGAGCCTTCTTAATTTGCTCATACCGACATCTGAAACACCTTCCTGCAAAGATAATCAAGCATCCATAACAGCACTTCCATAAGATTCGCTGAATTATAGAGCTGCATAAATTAAGTAGTCCCTGTCATTACTCCTCTGACAATGTCATTCAGAGAGAGAGCGGGAGCTGTGATCGACTTGTGTGAACTTACCTGTCCCTTTTGGGGCTGGGCGAGCGGGACCTGGAGCGGGAACGGGAGCGGGAACGGGAGCGAGATGTGGAGCGCCCCCTGGGCCGGGAAACAGACCGGGAACGAGACCGGGAGCGTGATCGAGACCAGGAGCGGGAACGACTGCAGGGGGAAGACATCAACCTATTCTCATTACAGGCCCAAATAAATACCATCACATATGAGAACCTACAGGTCCCATAATCCCAGGACTGGACCAAAAACTATCACAGCATTCAAGATTCTGGTGGTCTTACAGCATATTATGGTATCCCCTCTCCCCCCAAAGTTCACCCTTGGCATGGCAGCAAGCACATCAATAAAGTGTTCACGAATGTCTTCAAAAGGTGTGTTATCAACTATAAAAATCATTTACATTTAAAGTATATTTAACTCAATAGCGACATTTTATTGATTATAACTGTGTACTCAGCTAGATACATCGCTTCACTTAATGTTTTATTAGATATATATTGTATATTTAGCTTGATGGCAACGTTTATAACCCACATTTAGCTCCACAGACATTCTATTAGCAGCATATTTCACTTGATAACATCTGCTTAACCGATTTTAATAAATCGATAATTAGGGATTCTGCTTCACTGATATGTATTTTAGGGCTGCCACGATCAGTTGACATGGTCGAAGCTCAAAATGCGTCATAAATATCTTAAAATCGACATATTTTTTGAAATTTTAATGAAATTACCTGTTTGATTTCTAATTGTTCTCCCCGTGTTGTCGTGGGGTTTCCTCCGGGTACTCCGGTTTCACCCCACAGTCCAAAGACATGCGGAGGCTAATTGGAGTTACTAAATTGCCCATAGGTGTGCATGTGTGAGTGAATGGTGTGTGAGTGTGCACTGCGATGGGCTGGCCCCCCGTCCTGGGTTGTTCCCTGCCTTGTGCCCGTAGATTCTGGGAAAGGCTCCGGACCCCCCCACAATCCAGAAGGATAAGCGGTTTGAAAATGGATGGATTTATTAAAAAATGATTTTCTTTAATGTCACCATGTAATTATGGGAGTAGTTCAAATTATCACAAAATAAAAAGGTAGCAAGTACACTGTGCAGGGTATCAATGGTATACAGAAGCAGCACTAGCACTATGTATGAGCACCCGAAGGGGAGACACACAGGCACTATTCTAGACCGCCAGAATAGGCAAAACCACCCACCGTGTTGTCTATTCATGTTCATTAAATTACCATTAGTATGGAGAGCTTTCTGTCTGCGTAGCTGCAAAATACACTCATTATGAAATCCATAAACTTGTCTGCCTGCCACCTTAGAATTTCCACTGAACAAGTGTTTGAGAAAATGTTTAGACTGGAATCTGGGCTTATTCTACGTTGATTAGCCGTGCTGGTGTGTTCGTGCGCATTGGGCTTGTTAGAACCAGTGTTATTATTGCAAACTAAAATGGAAACAAAAACTGGCTCCAAAAAAACAAAAAGTGAACAAATACAACTGAGTAACAGAAATGAAAATTATATTTACAAAAAATGTTTCAGACTATAAACTGCAAAAAGCACAGTCACACCTCCAGTGACTTTTTACCTTGTTTAACCACAACATCTCCTCTAAAAAGATGATGTCATGGCTGCTGAGCTGTCCCACTGTGACTTCAAGGCTCATCGCTCCCATGGCATAACAAAAGAGTCGCATGTGACGCGCTTCGCCCACCAAATTTATTAAGTATAAGGATACACCATATTTATACAGATTACTAACTTTTGGGCATCACAATACGTCACTCATTAATATTTTAAGCTTATTACTAGTCTGCTTATTGACTTGTGGGAGTAACGTTAGCACAGCGCTGAAAAGCCGATGCTCATTATATAAAGCCCTGCAATAAGTTTGTCGTCAAAATAAAATTTAATTAAATGGAAGAAAATAGTTCAAATTAAAATCGGCCAAACAGTTGATAGATTAAATCTATGGAAAAATAGAGGCAGCCGTAATGTATTTAATTACAAACCTAATTGTATACCAAGTTGTGTTAGAAAGAAGTGTATGCAGAGTCATCAGAGGTTCTACCTCCACGCAGGTAATTTCACTGTAAAAGGGACAAAAGGAAGACGGCAGCCTACCTTCTCACTGGAGTTTTGGACTTGTATCGCGTTTGGGAACCAGACCTAAATACGGGAGGCAGACTTAGTATAACGGAGAGCAAATGCTCAGTTATCAAACCAAGCTAACATTTCCACAAGAACTAGGTCTCTGAATCAGCCAACTTATACTGAAAGGTTAAGACTTCAGCAAAATCCGAAGTGATTTACTCACTGTAGAACAGGGCTATTTAGCTTAATACACTTAATTCACTGCAATATGATATGCGTATATGTAATATAAAAGTTACAGGATTCAATACAAATCAAAAAATGGATTTGGAGCACATCTGTCAGAATATAACATTAGTGCTCAACAGCTAAAGGCTGGTTCATACTTCTCCGCATGCATACTAGTGGACGTGTCCGCTCGGACGTGTATGGTGCATTTGACGTCATTGTGTGGATGAACGCCTGCGGCACTCCAAATCTGTGTCCGTGCAGGGGTGGGTGCACAGCTCTGGACACACTGCACACGCTCGATTCCCTAGCGATCACTTTAAATACCGACATGTATGCTTTCGACGAGCATTGGGGTCCCTACACGCTATTTACAAGGTAATAACACGGTTACATACATGTATTTGCATGCTTTTCAAATTGAGAATCTCACACCAGGCAGCTGACCCAAGTTGGCAACCCCGTGAGGCGACTGAATTTGTAAAACAGAGAAATGGACACAAACTTTGATGCTATGGTATGTGTGCAGGGAATATCAGAATAATAAATTTATATCAACAAAAAAGTAAATACAACACGTTGTGCACATGTGCAAAGTATGTCGCCTGACCAGAGACCTATGAATGTTTCCGTCAGCGCATACACAGATACGCAAGTGTTTGTGCAGAGAAGTATGAACCAGCCATCAGAAACAGTTCATGCATTTGCTATCAACCCACAAGCCACACAGTTACAGGATATTACCTGCTCCTCCGCTTAGAGTGAGACGGGGACTGACACCTGCTGAGAGGAATAAAGACATCAGCACAGAAACCGACGTGACCTGGCATGAGAGACGCGTCGACCAGGCAGGACCGCAAAACCTACCGATCGTTGCTTCGGCTGCGACTACGGCTGCGGCTACGAGAACGGTAGCGCCGTCCCCGGGACCTGGATCGGGACCGAGACCGGGAGCGGGAACGCGACCTGGGAAGGAGAGAGTCAGTGTCACAAGAGCTCAGGAAGACTCCTGGAATGTAGCCGTGCACCTCAGAGGATTCAGGGTCCTACCGACTGCGACGACTTCCTCCCCTCTTGCTGAAGCGGTAACAATCGTAAGCGTAGTGACCCCGGTCACCACACTGGTAGCAACGGTCATTCGGGTCAAAGTGGCGCCGGCTTGGTCGCCCATACCGCGTCTTCCGGGATAACCCAGTGGACAACTCTACACGGATCCGGGTCCCACAGAGCACTCTGATGAGAGAGAGAGAGAGAGAGAGACTGCATTACAGGTGAAGCAAAATCACATGACAAATCCAGTCACCTGTAAGACAGTAAGGCAAAAGCCATGAACAATACAACCTGGGTTACTTACTTGCCATCCATGCCTTTTACCGCATCCTCTGCATCCCGGGAATCTTCATACTCCACGAAGGCAAAGCCGGGGGGATTTCGAGCCACCCAGACGCTCCGCAGAGGCCCGTAGTAGCTGAATGCCCTCTCCAGCTCACCCTTCGCTGCACCATTGCCGAGGTCGCCAACATAGACCTTGCAATCCAGGCTGCGAGAAGAGCTGCGGGAAGATGAGTAGTACGACATTTCCTGCAAACAAGTGCAACAGGGGATTAATTAATAAAACTGATAAAAGAAATCCAGTTTAGCACATGTGACCTGCACTGCTGCTGGGACATTTTTACAGCAGTCAGCCTATACACCATACATACTCATGTTATAAGATGAGCAATGTGCCTCACCAAAGTTCAGATAATTAAGCTAGCTACCTTCCAATAAGCAATCTGGTCAGCATTCTTGAGGTGGTTTCGACATACAAGTGCAACGCAATTAATAACGACACTATACAATATAGAGATTTACCTAAAATGACTAAAGCCAAATATACATTCCTTATATTACCAGTACTAGTATCGAAGCGAACAACAGCATTGTCTAATTCTAGTCATTAACTGTCAAGTACTTAGTGTTAGTGACTGATTTGAAACAGTAATGCTAAGTATTACTGACATAGTGGCGCTACGTCCGAAACGGCAAATGGCGCGAGTGCCCGGTTAGGCCCATGGCGTGTTTCACAGCCACTACACTCAGACTACCGCACATTCACCAAAAACTACCATCGTATTATCACCGATTATGAGAGTTACGACTCCCCGGACACACTTTGTATCTGAATACCGGATAGGAGTGTGCTGGCCCGAAATGAGGCGTATTACCAGTGTGGCTCAATAAACAATGGCCGCCGATCTGTACAGCGCTGTTCCGTGAATCAATGTATATCCCCTTCCGGCCCACGAGATATTATCTTGCCGACCGCCTGCTTTCACAAAGGGAACTAAACACACTACCGTGAACTATTCGCACGCATACGCATTGGCTGTATATGGCGAAGGGTGAAAAACAACGTTACAAAGGTCCATCTGCTCACCTCACCCCCTCTGTTCAAACTCCAGTGACTCCGGGTGAAACGAAAGCGACCCGGCTGAGCACCGCGCATGCGCAGTTTATAGCAACTTCTGCTTCTATGGAGAAAGGAGGGGTTTCCCTACAGGGGCTTGATTCCGTCCGCCGACACTTTGTGCCGATTTCTCGAATTTTCCAAGGTCCGTCGAAAGGTTTCTCGCAATTCCGATAAAACTCGGACCGACGGTAACGCCTTTGTGTGGCATTGCAAAGAAAACCCGTCGTGTTGTCGCCTAACGATGACACTCCGGCACATTAGGTGGCAGTCTCCGCTTATAGCTTAGACTCCATCGCGCCACCATCGCAAGGATGCAAACGGTCACATCCGCTTTTTGAGAATCGCATTTTTAATGCTTCAAAACTGCGGTGCGCTACTTTAACGTTGCCCAAAATCCATTAAACTACAGGATGACATAGCAAAATTCTTTGAAATCGATGAAATGTAATACGACTAGTGATTTAAACGTATTTTTGTCACAAATAAATAAACTTACTGGGAAGCCGTAAATTATGGAATACTCTGCTCCAGAACTGAAATATTAACCAAAAACGGGGCGTCTATCCTTAAGTGAAGTCATCATTGGTGGTTTTTAACCCTCCCTTGATATGTGTTTATTAAACATCATTTTGCAACATCTACCACTAATATGCATATTTTTCTTGCCTCAGATTATTATGCCTAGAGAAGTTTGGCACTTGACCCCCCAAGGGATTTTTTATCTTTTGTCCTTTACGTACCAGGGAGTTATTGCGGCATCACTTTTATAACTTGTCGTCTTGTCTTCATACCGGTTTTATATTTCAGTATTTCTAGATTGTACATTGAGTGCCTTTGACCAACTCTGTCAGCAACACTACTGTATAACAACAAAAGTTAAATAACAGAAGGGATCTGGTGTTAATTTAAGACTTAAAGTGCAGTAACTCTGAGCTAATGGAATACTACCCCCAGGACTAATAAAATAGATTTGCATGTTTGGCTTGACATCCTGAAAGTGTATTAGCCATCTACTTTGCATGTTAAATTTTGTGATTGTTGTGTTATAGCATTGCACACAGAGATATGACTTCAAGAACTTCAATGGAATTTAGCAATAAGGAGTTACTGTATTATTGCTGCGGTTTGCTATTAGTGATAGCAGTAAATTAACTTGGTGGTTATGTGTCAAAGGGCAGGTATACATATTGCTCAAATTTCTGCATCCATAAGCGGGTCCAATTTTTTTTCCGGTGGTTAGACTTGCTACATGATCCAAATTTTTCCCATAGATAAATTCCTTTACTTGAAAACTCTCAGAACTGGATAACATAAATAGTCTCTTTTAGTACTCTTTTTTTTTTTTTTTCTTCTTAACACTGAAAGTGATGTAGATTGACATATGGGGGTATATCAGGGGTAGTCCTGTTAGTCCTCATTATTGGAAGTTTGACAGTTCAACTCCTTTAGCCGGCCAAGTGATGTCACTGTTGCACCTCTGAGCGAGGTCCGTAGCCACAATTGGTATAGTGTGCCGGATGCTGGCTGAACCTGTGCTCTGACCCACAAACTCGCTCCCACCTGAGTATGTGCCTGTGCAGGTGAAAACACAATTTCCTCATAGGCATGAATAAAGGGTCACTGTTTTATTAGAATTTAAAGGATTTCAGCTAGATTTTCTGCTCCAGGCCTTATGATTTCCCATTTGCTGAGTAAGAAACGCTTAAGTGAGTCACTTTTTATTCTATCCGGTACAAAATTTCTTTCTTTATTAAAGATAAAATTTATAAACAAGTCACTGTCTATGTAATGTATCAAATGGCTGTTTCTCATATGGGCTAACACTGATGTGATTTAGTGGCCATGGAGAAAGAGGACTCAGATGGATTAACTATGTGTAACTATTGGTTCAAATTTATCAGATGGAAGGAGAGAATATGAATGTAATTTTATTTATATAATTATATATATATATATATTATATATATATATATATATGCAGAGGTGCAGCGACAGAACAGGCAGGGTAGACAATGAGCTGGAAGGGGGCCCCCGAGGGCAGCCGTTTGCATAATACACTGCAACGACAAATCTGCTTTATTTATGAATTAACAAAAGTGAAAATAAAGTTCTTCTGTTTCTTTAATTCTTTTTGTTTATATTTTAGATTTACATGACACAGTAAAATAAAAGTTATAGATTTTACCATGCTGGGAGAGGGGGAGTTGGAGGGCCCCATGTAGTTTTTTGATCCCAGAATCGCCTCCGGGTTGATGGCCAATGAAATGCCTGCTCCTACATACTTTAATAATATCATCTTAATGAAAGGCTCCATAAAAATAGTGTACAAGTGGCATTGAAATGTGAACAATCAGCTTGCCTCTCCCCCACTGAGCTGTGTACATCTCAGGGCACATGCCTGCTCACATCTGGCCAGCTGAGTAATCCACAAGTGCTTTGCATGCCCATGTCTTGCTGTAGTGGCCTCCAAATTTTTCTTAAATTTTCCTGCAAGCCAGTCTTAGTAACCCTCATTGCAGCTTTTGGCATTTAATTTCAGTATTCAGAAAAATATGTTCCTGCAGTTTGAAGCACCCATGAGAAAAACTACACCCTTTCTTTCAGTTATTGTAAATGGGTAGCTGAGCTATGCTGCATCTTGAGTATCCCGTATTCATTTTACTGCCTTGCTCTTCCATACCACATTTGGTTATTGTTACGTTTGTTGTGATTGAACTCTGAATTTGGAGTGAAATACACCCTGATCTCAGAGTCAATGTATGTGAGTGATCAAACGAGTAATTCTGTTTTATGAAAAAAAAAATAGTCACATGTTCATGGTCCCTTGACCAAGGCCCTTAACCCCCAGCTTCCTGGGTGCCGCAAGGTGGCTGCCTTTTCGTGGTGACCCTCAAGCGTGATCTCACCTGTATGGAGAGCAAGACAGGACAAAGCATAAAGAGAATTTCCGCATGGAGAATAATCGGAGGTGGACATTTCAGGTCCAGAAAGTAAAAATTCAAACCAGGTTTTTGTTTCAGCCAACCAGTTGAGCTTAAAGAGTCACAGTCACAGAGTACTCAGCTGGTTGGTTGAAACAAAATCTTGGTCTGAATTTTTACTTTCTAGACCAGAAATGTCCGCCACTGGGAATAATGAAGTATCTCTGTTCTATTCTCAATAAGAATAAATAAAAACACAGACAGAAAGCATTCAAAATAAATTAACTGTATTCAATAAATCAACTGTGGTTATTTTTTTCCAGTACACATTACACATCATGCCATGTTCTCCAAAACAAGTAATCATCCTTATTTTCTATTTTTCTTATATATTTTTTGAAAAACAGTATACAGTACTGGATACATATTCTCTTTAGTCAGTCATTATTCCTACAAATAACAAGCAAAGAGTGAGGATCACATACAACTTTACGCAAAATACACAAGAGAGCAAGACAAGGGGTAAAGAACCCCAACAAAGGAGGGGTAAGACAAACAGATACGTACAAAGAGCATATACCAGCAAAGTCATAACAAACCTACAAGGAGTCAACAGCAAGGAGGTCCATTCAGTTAACTGCCTTTTCACATTGATAATAAGAAATTCATATTCATTTTGTAAAAAATAATATTGATAATAATAAAGATTCAAGAGCGTATAAGGTATACAGCTTACGCATTAAGCACTGTCAGTATCAGGTGCTGGATGACAAGCAACAGTAACGCCCCCAGGCAGGCGTGGGGACTGTCTCTCCTGCTCCTCTCCCAGCTGTCATTCCCTGTTCCGGTGGCTTGTCGTATGACCTTCGGCCACACTCTCTACTACAGAAACCAGCACACCATTTCTCTTAAGCAGACGTAAAATTGTTGAATCAAGGATGTCGATAAGGGATCATGCTATGGTACCAGAAACTCATGCATTTACATGTCGGAAGCACAACCAACAGAATGTAGACAATAGAAAGCAATCACACTTTTACAGCAATGGCATAGTCTGCAGAGTCTGCAGTCATTTTCGGCACGTTTTGAAACAGACAGGACTGTCGTTTTAAAGACGTCACTAAGCTAACCTACTGACCATTAAATCTCCCCAAACGTATGCCACTATTCTAAACAAGTCGAGACAAAAATACTGTTACAGTGTCCCAGTTTAACTTTATCATGCGTGCATCTCATTTTGCTTTTCTTTCAACACTGCGTATGAGAAACAATGGTTTTCATACTGGGGATAAAATAAGTCTGCCACTGTTCCATGGGGAACCAAACAGGTGAGCGCTAGGAAAAGGTTAAAATGTTTGTTTCGGGGAATCCAAAACAGAATCTTTTTTTCCCCATTAGATAATCAAAACTATACTAGACTGCAGTCACAGACCCCAAGACTTTTGTGTTCTACAGCTTCCTCTGTTTTAAAAGGCAAAATGCTCTCAAACTGAATTTAAAAAGTTATAACAGTCAGTAGGTGTATGGTAAATATGTAAAAATAATCCCTAAAAGCATAGCACTAACTCAAAGCAAACAAGCAAACATCCTTCATATTGTGAAAATGATCATATAATGGTTATAATCAAATATAAAATTAACTAGAACATATCGATTTCCTTTTTTCCCAGGAAAAAAATAGAAAAATATCTAAATGTTTATTATTATAACAATAATCTGTATAATTATATACTCTTGCATTACATGTGGAAATACAAAAGTTCCCTCTTAAATTTTGGAGGGAGAGTAGCGTAAAAGTGTACAAAGTCTTTTAGAGCAGACCAAATTCATTATCCAAAGGCAGTAGTCCATGATACAGAAATCCCGTTTCTATTGATAAAAAACATCCTAAATGAATTTCAATAATGAGCTACAACACTAATGAAGTGGTTAAATATCATTGAAGCCCATCAGCCTCACACACAGAAACTGATCCATACACAGATTATAAATATCTATACATATATAGCCATGTAAACATATGTTCATTTAAAGGTTAAAGTACATACTGTACATATATCTATATATTTATTTCTTGTTTATTTAAATGGTATCAAACATTTTGATTACTCATGTGCGAGTTGGATTGCTATAAATCTAAATTTTAAAGATCCAAATTCCAGTTACAAAGTCACAGTTAGACAGATAGAGAAACAGACAATTCTGCGATCATGAGATACACTGAATTTGAATTTGAAATTGTTCAAATTAGTTGTATTTCTTGCAATCTGTCAACACTGATTTGTAAACAGATTCTCAGTATACGACATTCCTACTAAAATAAATAAAAATAAATAAATAAACAGTAACATCACACAAACTTCATTCTCACTCCTAGCTCTTGTTGGGGATAACACAGACCAGAAGCCAGGAATACCTTTACATTTCCCTGTCTTTGCTAGAGGTCAGTAGAAGGACACAAATAAGGACATGTAGAGAGTTGTTGCCATAGAAACCATTCTGTATGCCAATTGATATGAGAGGTCCTGTCCCAAACATCTCAGAGCTTGATTTCTGGATCTTGCTGAGTGAGCAACATATTCTGAACACAGCTACTCTTCATTTATACCAGAAATACATTTTCCAGCATTTCTTATATTTTACATTTTTGTGTATAGTCATAATTGTTGAATTTTAAAAGGGTTAATTAATAAAACTTATATAAACATCAGAATCTGCATGAAGGACAGTAAATTAAGCTATTGTTCCCTTAACACGTCAGTCTCATAGGCGATGTTGCAATATACAAACAAATGTTTGTTATACCGGAAACCTTTGCCACTGGCTGAATTATTGCACTTTAAAACTTGTGTTTTAGGCATAAGATGCCATCTCACAACATACTATACAAGTTGGCAGCCTATTGCACATTTTCCTTTGTTTCCTGTACCTGCAGAAAACATAACAGTAACAGGAAATACAAATAATACGTATAAGACCCTGGGGGAAGAAGACATGATACTCTCCTTATGTTTTTTCTGAGAATATTATGTTAGCAGGGTCCTAGCAGTAATCTTAGTCCTTGCCAGTCATCAATCTTTCCACAAAGTTGCTACAGTTAACATTGTATTCACATAGTAATAGCTACTTCAGTAAAGCATAGCAATTCAATAAAGATAAACAGAAGATGACAAGGGACACATTTAAACATAAACAGATGAGGTAACAGTTATAAGAAACCACTGAAGGAGTTCCGTTTCAACAGTTGCAGTCAAAACTTCCATCACAGTCATAGACTATGGTGTTACCATACAGAGCTTGAAGGACTGAATGAATAACTGTGGACAGACGGTGACCCCAAGGATGGAACTTGAATCCGTGTTACGTATCTAAATTCAACCAAATAGAGGGTTTCATATTACAGCTGTTTTAGATGCTCTTGGATCAGTAAGTGCATCATCTACCTGGACCAATGGAGAGCGGACATGCTTCATATCGACATAAGCCACAATATAATCTATGCATGTGTTTGACATTCTTAGACCCTTCATAAACGGAAATGATCTTCCTGTGCATATTTTGACTTGAACCATGCAGCCACTGTGTTCAACAACTCTGCCATGCATCACTAGCTATCACAATAAAGAGTGAGCTGAATGGTACTTACTTAAGCCTTACAAACTAGAGAATTTCACAAAAATGGCATATTTCAGTTGAATGAACAATATTTAACACATTTATTACACATTTCCTAACCTTTTAGAATACGAAATCTCTTTCTCATGTCAGCATGGCCTCTGTCCACTGGACCAAACCCTTTGCTCCCAGCTAATATTTCGATTAGTAAAATAAGCAAGTAACAAAACTGCATTTCATTATACTTATTATCAAAGAGGACATAATGCTTAAGATATCGTTGACCTTGTTGGATGGTCTTGTTCTTTTGTTTTTCAGTATCTGCCCTGGATCACTCATAGAATGAAAACTGATGGAGTGCATGGATCTGGATCATTATTATACAGACGCTCCCCAAATTACGATAGTCTGTGTTACGATATTTCAACTTTAGGATGGGTAAATGTTTTTATTATAAAATAGTCGTGGTGTTAATGATTCATTGTGTTATTGTATTAATGACGTTATGTTTGCCCTACTGTAGGCTAATGTATGTTCTAAGCATGTTTTTAAGGTAAGTTAGGCTAGGCTGTGATGTTTGTTAGGTTAGATGTACTTCATTAAAATGCATTTTCGACTTACGATATTTTCACCTTACGAAAGGTTTATCGGAACGTAACCCCATCGTAACCTGGGGACGGGCTATATTTCCATATGATGGTTCCACGTTTGGGTGGTTGTGGGTCATAAGGAAGGCAGGACAGAATAAGGAAGTACCAGAGGTGACGGAATAAACTCATACAATTAATGGCCTTAGTGCCTAAAGAAGCTGATTTTGTGCTAGAGGAGTAGAATTGTGGGATATATTATCAGTCCTTCTCAGTACAAAGCATGTAGGGTCAGTAGTGTGAGACTTTAGGCTAAGAAAGAAATTTAAAACTGCCTGAACTCGAGGTTACGATCATGCATTTGGTTTTGCTTGTAATTCTAACAAAAATAACTTGCTGAAATATTTGAACACTTGGTGCAATTGTCCCTTGAGTGTTTTTGAGTGTTACTAATTTACAGGTGCCCGAAAAATATTTATGTATACAGCACCCAACTGAGCTAGGTTGGACCTTCTCAGTTGGGGTGCAACAAACATAGATATATCAGGGAAAATGTTACTAACGACTTTGTCAAAGGCTGCCGAAGCTAATTAGAACCTGAAATAGGAAGCTATTGGCTAGCTAGAGTGACACATTATTACAGTAGGTTTCATTCATCTATTAAACCACTTAACCAGTAAAGGTTTGCAGGAAGCCATTAGCCAATCCCAGGCAACATAGGGCACAACACCCTGAAGAGGATGCCAGTCCATCACAGGGCACACAAACACACAGTCTCACACAATATGGGCAATTTGGACATGCCTAGTCCCATAAATGTCTGTATTTGGACACAAGCAGGAAACCAGAGTCCCCAGTGGAAACTCCTGCGATACAGGGAGAGCATGGAAACTCTGCAGCAAAACTGCTGCCTACCAAACCACCATGCCGCCTGATATATCTCTTGATAGTTTAACATCTCCAAGACAGCCAGGAAATGCGTAGAAATATACCAATAAATATTCAGCGAATCAGTGCAATGGCTGTCACAACCAAGCAAATATTCAGGACTTACTTCATTTGATGTATTTAAAACTTTCCATAATACAAATTATTTAAGAATAATGTGCACAAAAAATGCAGAAGAAAAAAGTAATTCAGGCAGAGGTATTTAAGATTAAAAAAATAAATACATAAAACATAAATCGGACTACTAATAATCGATATTTACTTGCCTAAGCCATTTGGTGCCATAACAATCACCTCAGAAATCGTGTGCAAGCAATAACCTGTCAGAACTACTTACACAAATAAAATATGCCCTTATTTCATTATAAGTAAAGCACGCTTTTTGCCTACCGATAACCATTTGATATGAGTTTGATATGGTTTGAGATCACAAATAGTTTGCTTTTAGTGCACATAGACTTCACATCAAAATAAACATGCACCGTTGGCTCACATAGTCAAGAAAATCTTACTTCTAACAGTTAATCTGAACAACTCGTGTGCATTTTGAACATTACCATGTATGTAATGGTCAGTAGCAGTAGATGACGAGCTTCATATCACAATAGTTATTAATTTATTTCAGTGATCCAATCCTTTAGTTATTTGCTGCTATAGAAACTGCCAATTCAATATTAAATGTGGCAGGTCCTCACACTGTGTATGAAGGAGAATGAATCTTCGGTTAAATTCTTCCAGGAGCAAGTCTTTTCAGTTTTGATATTTGCGAAGACAAACTCGAATTGGATTATGAAATGGACACTGATTTTTTCAGATACAAAATAACAAGGCCTCGTCTGGAAATTATTTTAAATAAAACATCTACAATTAGAGTAGATAGGAAACCTTTGTGTGTGCAATGGCTTTGGGAAAAGGGAATCTGGAAGTAAGATGATTAGTAATATTATGTGCTCCATAAAAGCCACAGGTCAAGTTAGCGCTACAGGGTGGAGACAGATTTATTCCAGAACCCTCAGTGGCCCTAAACCAGACAAACTCCTACTGCACAGTAATTTCAATCCTGAGCAGTACAAGGTGTCAAAGAAACTGATGCATCTATTTTTTACCTAATCTTTGTCATTTCTCTCTCATTCCAGCTCTTATTTTCAAAACTGGGTACCCATCTTTACTTGTCATGTTACTTTCTCTTTCTCAGCTTCACCACATTTTAAAACCTCTAAAAGCCAGCATTCTAAAGATGTTATGTCTGCTATTAACTTCTGCTTTTCTTCTCTCTTACACAGCATTCAAATGTCATCTGTGTGCATGCACACACATTTACTAAGTGTACCACAAGTTCATTATTAGTATGACAGTATTTTTATCAATGGACAGGACCTGTACTGGTGTTGTGTGTGCGTGCACGCGTGTGCGTGTGTGTGTGTGTGTGTTTCATTAAAGGTTCCCCCTAGAAATGGAAGGGCAGTAAAATATTATGGTGGGTGCCATGCACAATCCGGGATTAGCTCTGTACCCGTAAAGGTAACATGTACCATTTAGCGTGTGCATGGTTTTCTGTTTTTTTCTTTTTCCCCTGTGCCTTGCTTTTAAAAGCCTTTAATGTGGCAGTAGGCTTCTAAGCTGGAGAAGAGGATGTAGAGGAACCAGAGGCCAAAGAAGAGCAGGGTGGTGAAAAAGCGGGGGAGACGAGGTCCGCCGAGTTCGCCGCCGACGGAGGGTCGCCGACGGAGGAGCAGCACGCCGAAGGAGATGAAGGCGAAGATGGTGAAGAGGGTGACGGAGAAGGCCAGGGAGCCGGGCTCCACGCGGAAAGGCTTCCCCTGCACGTGCCAGTACACGGCCGCCACCGACCACGCCACCCCGATCCCCAGAAAGACGTTGACCGCGTTGCTCCCAGTCACGTTACCCACAGACGCGTCGGCATACTGGTCCTGTATGGCAGCCACCTTGCTAGCGAAGGTATCTGGAAGAGGGAGGAAAAACGCGCTGTTACATCTGTACAGCTGCCCGTGAGGCCAGAATTGCAGACAACGTTTTCCATGATTGTACAGCAACCCCTTCACATTCCTGCGTTTGACAGTTGCGGTTTCGCTTATCCGTGAGCCGGCCATGGACGATCAAACAGGAATACTTCTGGAGCTTGTCGAAAAATTGCAGAGACTCGCAGATGACATGAAAGGCGCAAACAGTACTGAAAATGATTTGGATCACATAAAATCATATAATATATAAATATTAGTAATATGTAATACGTCTTTGTGTAAGTGCATTCTATATCTTTAATACAACCCCAAATCAGAAAAAGTTGGGACGGTATGTTAAATTAAAATCAAACTGAAAAAAGTACTTTGTTAAATTA
>JAODLC010000040.1:8362425-8377314 GCA_026781145.1 Hippopotamyrus pictus | reverse complement strand
CTATCCCTTTATCTCCTACTACACCCTGCCGTCAGATATGTTCTGGTGCCGACACTGGGGGCCGGTCTTCCATTCACCTCCCATTTCTGATTTTCAAGCTCAGTTGCTGCAACCTCCCCCATCTTCTCAGTAAACCTTCCGGCCCAAACTCTCACTCTCCTCCTTCTCTATAGCCTGCTTTCCTCCCTGTCCTGTCCCCTGCCCCCAGGCTACTAACCTCCTTGCGACTTTCGTCCAGATCCTTGCTGTTATCCATAGCGACAGTGGTGCTGTTGGAATTGGGAAGGCCGGCTCCCGCTACACTGTTCCCATCCTGGCAGTTCTCGGTGGGTAATATGCCTGGCCGGGCAGGGAACTTGCCATCCATCATCATCTCATCACCTTTAGGCGTCATCTCCCCCTCCGTCTCCACCACAATGCCCCGGCGCTTATCGGCCCGGTAGCGCTTGTGCATGTACTTGTAGAAGAGCAGTCGTCGGTCGGCAATCCAGGCCAGGATGACACATACTGGGAAGAAGAGCAGCGTGACCAGTGCCTCCCACACCTGAGAACATAGAGGTCATTGTTTTGTTTCCAAACCCTTCAGTGCAGCACTACAGCACAGCAGCTTCGCAACCGGGGCTGTATGTAACATTCAGGTAGATGGATCAGGTGTCCAGCAACAGACAGATACAGACAGTTACAAACAGAGAGGTCTCAGTGCTTCTCCACCGCAGAAGAAAGGCACACTGACTATATAGAGGAGGGATGCCCAATTCCCATCCTGGAGGACCAGAATTCACAGATTTCCCTGCTCAAACTCATCTAACTCAGCTAATTACCAAGATCTGTAGGTGTATCTCAGCAGGGAAATCTGCAAAGTCCTGCAAACTAGCCCTCCAGGACAGGAATTGGGGAAGCCTGACATATAGTCATAAGCCTACAATGAATTAAGGCACTTTGTATAAACAAATACAATGAGAATGTATTGCTCTCAGTAGCAAACGAATAGATTTAATGTAAAAACAAGGCACTTATAAAGACAATGATAAAACTGAGAGCATGGTTTAGTTATTTAGCTTATTAGTTCTCATGTCTTTAGCACACTTAGCTAAGCAGGTAATTGAAATAAGAGTATAAAATTAAATTTCAAATACAAAATCTGTTGTCATTATCATGCAGATCAAATCATCCATGCTTCATGAGTACAATAACCAGGATGAGATAAGACATTAGATACAAACAAACATTCTCAGAACATGTTCTTCGCAGGATATGAAATTTCTCCAAGACCAATGGAACACATAGATTCCCTGGCTGACAAGTGATGTACGTTATAGCCATTAACATTAGGAGAAATTACCTACACCCGTGCATAGAAATATGCACACATCATACGGTACAGACCCATCCTTTAAGTTATCTGTTTCTTAGTTAGGTATGGTAGCAGACAGGCTAACCTCCACGATGCCCGGCGACATGACGGCCAAGATGAGGTACAGCCATATGTAAGCGAAGATGCTCCAAAAGGCGGTGATGAAAAAAACCCTCAGGTGCTTGATCTTGCGGGATTCTCCGGCGGGGATGACCCACACGCACAGGCCGATGATGACGAACATGTTGAAGGCGGCACTTCCCACGATGGTCCCCGGGCCCAGCTCACCCGCCTCAAACTTGTGCCCGCACACCTACCACCAGACATGTGGGAAGCACCAAACGGACATTACCAGACTGGGTTTTCAAAACATAAAATATCATTCTGCATTTATCAGTCCCAGCGGTGAATCATATATTAATTAACTCGTGCACCCATTTTCAGTAAACACTTGCTAAAAAGCAGTTTGGGTGACAAGTAATCCAGACTCCAGGCTAACTCTGCATAGAGTATTAATCCATTAAAAGGCACTCATACATTCACCTAATATGGGCAATAAAGCGCTATTAAATCCCCAGTACGGCATATCATTGGACCTTTAAAACCCTTATAAAAACCACGAAAGCTAGAAGAGAACAAATAAGCACAAATGGGTTTGGATTTATACCCACGGACCTGGAGGAGAGAGAAGTAAGATTAAGTTCTGTTGAACCTCAATTATTTCATTTATCTCTCAACATTTTTTCCCTGAAAAAACACTGGAAATCTTATATAGTCTGAGAATTATGGCCATATGTCATGTGAAAGGCAGGGCCTGTGCAATATCAAGCAGATGCAGTAGAAGTGAGCTGAAGGGTCCATCTGCTGATAGAAGGGGTGTGGATATTGGTCCCACATAATGAGGACACTGCAGCTGTTGTGTTGTCTCCTGTCCCCCTTGCCCCCCCCCGCCCACTTTTAACTTGTCCCTTCTCCTGACCCCACCCCATCTTTTAACTTGTCCTCTTTCCTGCCCCCCACTTTTAACTTGTCCTCTTTCCTGCCCCCCCACTTTGAACTTGTCCTCTTTTCTGACCCCCCTGCTTTTAACATGCTCCCCCCCATAACACTTAGAATAACCTAAATCTGTAGTACTGAAATTGGGCCAGACTCCTCTCACAGCACATACCTCAATGACAGAGAGCAGAATCTCAGGGGCTGAGGAGCCCAAAGCCATCAGCGTCAGGTTGGACACCGTCTCATTCCAGATACGCACGGTGGCCACTGATGTCTCCCCATTGGGCATAGTGATTGTGACCTCCTTCTCCTGAAGCAAGGGCCATGTATGTCAGGAAGCAGATGCACAACTGCGCTATGCAAATTTCATGCGTAACTGTTGGGTAATGCGTTACACTAACTGCAAATTTATAATGCCTTTATAATGCATTCGTAAAACATTTAATGCACCTTTATAATGCATTTATAGAGCATTCATAAGTTAAGCATTTAAGTATACTTTAACATCCTAACATACTTTAACAGATTTGTTATACAATAATAACAAACGTTATATGACAATAAAAAAAAAACTAATTGTGTAATCATATAATGTTTGTTCTTAATGTATATTAAAGGTGTTATGGTATGTTAGGATGCTAATGTATACTTACATGCTGCTTATGATTGCTCCATTGTAATTACAGTTCATTGCTGAGAGCTCACTATTCACTTCTCACTTCTCAATGAGTAAGATAATAATAAATACGATAATTAGCTATTCAATTAGCTATGCACTTCATATAAACAAACACAGGGAGAATGTATCGTGCTCAGCAGCAAACAAATAGATTTAATGTAAAAACAAGGCACTTATAAAGACAATTATAAAACTGAGAGCATGGTTTAGTTATTTAGCTTATTCGTTCTCATGTCTTTAGCACACTTAGCTAAGCAGGTAATTGAAATAAGAGTATAAATTTCAATTTTAAATACGAAATTTGTTGTCATTATCATGCAGATTGTATCATCCATGCTTCATGAGTACAATAAGCAGGATGAGATAAGACATTAGATACAAACACTCTCAGAACATGTTCTTCCTAGGACATGAAATTCAGCCTGATGAAGTGGTACACTGTCCTTATTTTCACTCCGTCTTAATATATGTCTAGAGCAGGTATAGCCAATCTTATCTGCAAAGGGCCGGTGTGTATGCGAGTGTTTGCTGCAACTCCATAATTAGATTATTAATTAGAGTACTGATTGGCTGAAAGAGTCCTCACACCTGGGTTTGAACAGCTGACCTACAGGTTATCCCCAAAACCTGCATACACACCGGCCCTTTGCGGATAAGATTGGCCACCCCTGGGTTAGATACTGGCCTGTGATGGTGGGCAGATATCGGGGGCCAAGAAACAGGGGAGTTTCTGGAACATCTGCGCCAGCAAACAGACGGGCAGTCTACCGTACCTGAGACGTGATGACCTCGATGGAGGCCATGAAGCGGTCAGCGATGATGGATACACCCAGGAACATGTACATGAGGGAGACGAAGTAGACGATGGCTCGAGCCACCTGATCCCCCAGGCCGGGCTGATGTGGCAGCCACACAGGCAGCAGAATGCCCGGACTACAGATGGTCAAGTCACTACAGGGGCTTTTGGCTTCGTCGCTGTCGTTGCCATAGAGCTCCGTGGTGACGGACGGCGAAACGGGCTCCATCTCTATTGGCTGAGACTCGGGGGAGCACGGCTGAGGCAGCAGAAAGAGAAGGAGCAGGACGGCCTGGAGAGACAGTCCGAGGCGAGACCCCATGGTTCTCCTTGGAACGGCAAACATGGTGCGGGAGCAGGGAAAAGAGAGGAGTAGAACTGGGAGGCGTGGTACCGGTCACCTATGAAGAAGGGGGAAGAGCCATAATTCTCCATAACTTTCCCATATTTTGCATATATTACAGGCTGACATTTGTGTATATATTTATATGTGTATGTTTTGCTTGTTCACCTTGTACCAGTACGATTAGGTATTTCAATGCAGGCCAGCATAATGCATTAGTCACAAATCATTCTGTTCTTTCACTTATTTAAGTGGTTTCATCAACAAAAGAAAAACATTTGTTTTGTCACTGTAGGCACAGTAAAAAAAAACATTACTCAACAATACTTACAATCAACAATGATAATATAATGTGAAAATCCATAATACACCCTTTGGATTGATTAAGTGTGTCAGCATGAACAGCAATACATAAACTAAATACATATTTTTGTCTTGTGTAAGTGCCTTTCCATTCTGAAAATTATGCATTGCCAAGTCAACCTTGCAAAACGGAATAGCCTTCCAAGCTTGAGCCATACGTCAACCTGTCATCTGATTACCCTACTGGTTTGTTTGCTAATTTAGTGTCCCATGATGCATTGCACATTGGGCCCTTTTTCCCATTCTGCTCTACTGGGCTGCACCTCCAAGGCTTGTAATGACTTGAATAACAAACAGTTGAGAGGACAGGACGTGGAGGTGGAAGCTGTGCTAGATATGGTTGCCTTTTACTCAGCGCTTTGCCAGAACGTGTAGAGAGCGGCTTGTTTTGCTAGAGCTCTGCAATATCTGAAAATATTGTCAAGAAAAAGACTTAGGAGTTTAGAAAAAGATTTGGCAAGCCCAAGTGAAAAGATCTGGGATATTGTTAGGAACAGCGATATTTGGAAAAACACAGGCAGAGAGAGATAGTACAAGAGCAGGAAAGACCGGCAAAGATGGATATAAAAAGAGAAAAGAGAAGGGGGATGCCCTACATGGGGATTCACTCATAAATATTCCTTGCATGGCCGGACGTTACCATGGTGACTTCATGAAGGGTTTCAAAGGACAATCTATCACACTGGAAGAAGGAAAGAGAGTGAAAAGGAAAAAGAAAAGTGAGAGAACTGCACAGTAACTACCCAGATATGAAATGGACCCATAAACTTAAAATGTCGGACAGAGGCTAACATGATACCTTTTTGGCCAATCACACGCTGTTTAGATTCCAACAATCCTGATATACGTACAGGGGATGAATATCTAATGACACTCATCAATAATTCTCTCCCATCTCTCATACAAATCCCCTGCCCCATACAAAATATATGTTAGAGGACATGGATATAAAGTATTTTATAGGTTTGATTTGTCATAAAATGGTCCCAGTAAAAAAGACAAAAAAAAAAACATGACATCTGCTGGACTTTAGTAACACTTTTAGGATGATGAACTGTTAGTCATTTGTTTCTGTAGCCTTACAGATTTGTGACAGAAAGCATATTTCACAGCAGTACAAGGCGGTCCTTCTTGCTTAGCTGTTTCTCAGTATCACAGCTATGAACCAGATCTTTTAGGTAGGATGAACATACTGTATGTTCAAAATGTAAACAAAATTCTAGGCTTATTTGAGAAATTTTACAATGTATAAATGAGGAACTATAGAGCAACAGAAGATTTGAATAAAATGACTTCCACTTAGTTACTAAATTGAAGGTAGGCATGCATGTGTGTGTGAATCCTGTGTGAGTGATTGGTGTGTGTGTGTGAATCCTGTGTGAGTGACTGGTGTGTGAGTGTGCCCTGTGATGGGTTGGCTCCCCATCCTGGGTTGTTCCCTGCCTTGTGCCCGCAGCCTCTAGGATGTGGGCAGTGGTGGCTTGATGGTTAGGGAAGCACACTTGTAATTGAAAGATTGCAGGTTTGAATCCCCGACCAGCAAGGCACCACTGAGGTACCCTGAGCAAGGTACCGCCCCCAAGCGCTGCTCCCTGGGCGCTGAATAAGCTGCCCCCTGCTATGTCACGAAAGTCACATATGGGTCAAATGCAGAGGTCATATTTCGTTGTTGCGCACTGTGTGCTGTGGTGTGTTGACACTGATCACTAAATTCTAGTTCTTCTGATAGGCTCTGGACCCCCTGTGGCCCTGAATAGGACAAGCGGTTACAAGAAATGGATGGATGGATGGACTTCCAACTACTAATTGTACCACTACTATTATATTGTTTTAATGCAGAAACATTTTCACCCAAAAAAAAACAATTGTATTATTTTTATTGAATAATTTTAGAGACCCATTCCTTCAAGTCAAGAATCAGTTTCTTAACCCAGTATAAGAAACTAGTGGGTTTTATCATAACTTACACATGTTCTTAGCATGCAAAGAGACCACACAATCCTGATAAGCCAAGCACTTTGTCAGAATTAAATATTACAGAGGAGGTAGAGGGTCACATAACACTTACACTGCACTGCTTAAGTTCCAGACCCAAAACATTTGCACCACTTGGTCATAAGAAATGCAAGGCTTGCCTTCTCTGCATGGGTGACACTTTTATCTAGCTGTGCCTTTCTGCGTATCTATATCTGTGTCCGTGTTAGATGCCCCCCTTCACATAAAACTTCACATTTCAAGCTTGGGAAAAAATAATCTTTGACAATCTGGAACAGCTTCTTTTCAGAATGTCCTTCAGGGATGTCACTTGACAAACTGCCAAGCCAACCTGGACCAGAATTCCATTCCAGTACTGTGCGCCCCCACAAAATCTGTGTCCCTCCTTAGCTTCTACCTAAACGCGTAAATCTGCACTGGACACTTCTTCTCTAGGAATTCAAATGTGCAAATTAATTAAATCTTATTAAGCGGCTCATAATCACGTTCCCCATAATATTGTGAAACCTCATTTCATATGGGACTTCAGTATATTATCCTAATCTTATAATTAAATGTGATTAAGTCTTTATCAGGGATTCTTAGAGGAAACTTGAACTGAATTCTTATTATATAAAAATAAAAAAGGGGCAGATGGTCACAGTCATTGTATAGTTTTCCCATAAGCAGTTCAGCTATTTCCGATATAGTTAAATACTTCAGTTTAGAATGATCTATTAATTTGTTACAGCTCGATTTTATAATAACTGTGGAAAATAATAATTGCAGATTCAACATTTCTGTGGTTCAGGCATTCAGGAATGTTATTTGTGTCGTAAATATATTAATATTTACTATAAATGTTAAATTGTTATTTTGATATTGATGAATGACTGTGCTGTTTTACCTGCTGTCACTGAACAAGTAGATAATAAAAAGATGTACAACAGGAGACGACACCAACATTATTTTAGTCTTCTTGGATACGGGCTTATGTCAGATGCTGGTGTTAATATGATAAAATACAGCAGGAGGTGTCAGCAGCATGCACACTACTGAAGACAGGAAATCAGAAAATAAATCACTTAAATTTGGCTATCTAGAGGCTGTGGAGCAATCAAGATGTTTACAACCATCTTCAAACGGTCTTCACAATAAGGAAGAGGAGGCATGGGCTGCCATCTTTGCACCATGTTCGCTGGGGAGACGACCTCGGATGGGAGTGAGGTGTCAGTACAGGGGCGGCGTACATGCCGACAGCTCTCTGTGGGCCGCCGCCTCGCATGCCAGGGAAAAAGTGCCGAATCTGCGGCAACGGGCACGTCTCCTCCTGTTAGCGCCATGCTGTCCGGGTGGCATCCCAGCAACCCCCACGCCCACCTCCCTGGCAGGCAGCCATGATGAGCAACATAGAGAGAGCAGGAAGTCCCCAGCATCTCCCCCCCCCCAGGATAAAATACACTGGCATGAATCAATACATCACCCCAGAGACACTTTTGGCCAGCCTAGAAAATGCATAAATTTCCTTTAGACGACACTTAGCCTAGGCTCAGAATAAAATGTGGCTATAACGGTATTGATAGGCTTTCGATCCAAAGGCTGCTTATGAAAACCGCAGCCTTTTAATAGATAAGCAAAAACGAAAATTAATAAATGAATGCATGAATGAATGGGGGGGGGGGGAGAAGAAAACTGCCAGCAGGATTAAGTTTACACTAAATCCTTACGGGATTATGACGGCAAATATAACGAACGTCTGTGAGGGCTTGCAGGAATAGCTCAGCGTTCCCCTCCTGCTTTATAAGGCGATACGCGGCCGCCAGCCAGCCCGCAGGAGCTGACGCGCACGGAGGATTTCTCACGGCCCCCGAATGTCTGGGGGGAATCGCTCCTGAATAGATGCAGCTGGTAAAAGCGCTAGATTCACCCAGGCAGAAAGGAGCCGAGGAGATGAAGGTGAACTGCATGACTCTGGGACCGTCTGGGTGTAGGTCCATTCATCTAGTGCTTGGCCACCGGGGGAGTGATAGCAGGAGATAATGGTGATGACAGAAGCATGGGGAGGGCGGTGGTGCCCCCCCATGCAAACCAGGGTTCCAGGAAGAAGGTTTTTTTTTGTAAACCTGAGTTTAGCTACTGTATCAGTTACAGTGGGGAAAAAAAAACCTAATGTACATGGTCATTATTGCTGTCTGAAATCAATTAGTTTAATTTTAAGATGTTTATGTGCAATACAAGGAAAAATGTCTCCTCTGTGTCAAGGTCTGTAGCGTATCATTTCACTTAATCAGCTTTGCGTGAAGACAATGATGTCAGCATCTACGATGTGATGAGATACAATGAGGGGAACTATGCACTTCACGGATGAAACATGCCCCCCACCCCTGCCGAAAACAGAAAGGACACAACCAAACTGGGGAGTGACTTCAGAGAAAATAAATAAATGACTGTATTCTGAGAAATAGTTCGACTGCACGTAGCACTCGAAGGCATGAGCTAAACATGAAGCATAAATCCAGATAAATAGGTCCATAAATTATAAATGAGAAGTACAAAGCACTGTTATAGGTAACAGGTAATTGTAATAGGTACTCAGCGAAGCATAGCTAGTGTACTTGTGTCTATAATTAAATAAATGCAGACTTTAACGCATTCGCAAGTCCCAAAATCACAGTCGATGACATCCCCCTTAGCTGCTTATCCTAATGAGCTCATGAGCTCGCTTGATCTGACTGCTCCGTCCTCCTGCAACCAAACTTCTCTGTCCTTTATTGTGTCTCAACTGCTCCCATCCACCTTATTACGCTTCCTAAAACCACAACAAAGTTGCTATTGCAGAACAGGATGCACAGCAGATACAAACGTTGAATTGTGAAGAAGTTCTGACTCATCCATTCAAGGCTGCGCCATTTTCTTTGGTTCTATCTCTGCCACAAGCCCTAGTTTTGAGTAGGCGGTCAAATGGACTTGATGTCAAATCATCTGCTAAAACCATTTCACGGCCATCTCTAATGGTCCTAGGAGGACCTGGCTTGCCTCTAGCTGCTATTCAGTTTAGCGTGCCCAATTGGGCTTGGTGCAGAATTGCATGGTGGTAGACCAATACCCAGGCTACCTCACGGACTAAGCCAATTCACGGCAGGGGTGAGCGGAGGTCGCGCGTTGTTCACATTCCCAGCCTGGCACGGGTGGGACATCTTCTGCACGCCAGAACAATATAGCACCGTCGCTGTGACGTCACACGAGTGTGAGATTGCTGCTCGGGAATGCATCGATGGTCATCAAATGCGTCCTGGAAAAACGAAACAGCATGCTGGGCTTTTAGTCAGGTGCCTGAACCACTACATCCTCAGGTGCAGAATTAGACTCTCCTCCCTCCTTCCATCCATTGCATCTTATATCAATCAATCTTTATTTATATAGCACTCTTAACAACAGGGTTTAGAAAGTGCTTTACAGACATTTCAAAGAAAGGAATTTAAAAAAACAGCATAACAATAACCACAATTTTTTTTCAGAAAGAATCGGTTTCAATAAACAAACAAACAAATAATAATACCACCAATAACATGACTTTAACCACCCACTTTGGGCCACCCTCTGTGGTCTCTGTAAGGTACCTCCCTCTCTGGTCCTCGTTCAAGGGGACACGAACCCCTGCCACACTGGGACCCCAATCCAGTGTCCTTTGAGGGACTCAAACCCTACAATATTTGGGGGAGCGAACATGCAATAATATAATAATAAATTGTCATTGTTTCACATCAGCTGATACTCTGGCTGTTGCACATTTTCACACGATCTTCTGTCCTGCATTTAAACCAGGTGTGATTAAATCATTTTTTTATTCCAGTATTATGGAACTGTGACTGTGATTCACAGCACCAGGTAGCTATTAATATCATACTTGAAACCAATTTAAAAAGCATATAAAAAGTGCCCAGCTCAATGGTGAAAATGGCTTAATAAAAGCTTACGGCGTTTTCCATCAGCAAAGCCTCACCAGAATCGCAAATATCTGGAAAGGTAACTACTGTATAGAGGGGTGTCACAGGGGCATAGGTACGCCAGCAGATTAAGGAGGTCCAGGATTTCATAGGAGCCCTTAAAATATGTAAAATTATACAAAAAAATTGGTAGGTGGGACCCAGAATTTCTAGGCAATTTTCCATGCAAAGGTACAAATTTGTAAAAAATTTTCTGACGCTGTACATGAACTGGTCTAAATCAAAGTATCATTAACATGTAAAACACTTGAAGAGCCAACAAGCAGAACAGCACGGATATTGTGATATCTGCAGTTTAGTCAGGCTTCAGTAGTACAGGGTGCTGCACTGGGCTCTCCCTGTATTGTCTCACCCAGCTGGTGTGTTGTTCCATGTCTCTTAGCTCCAGGCCCTGCCACCCAGCTGTCTGGCTTAGTGAGAAGCCAAAACCACAGATAACTTTCGCCACCCAGACGTACTCACACATTACGGTACATGGTGCAGCTGTACAACTGGGAAGCACTGCAAGTTAAGCAAAAAAAAAATGTCGAAAAACCTACAAGTTGAGGAGCACTGGAAAAATATCCTATATCAGCTGTTAAGGCTTTCGGGATGGAGTCACTTTATTTACCAAGAAACAATCTCATCCGGAGGTAAAATTGAGTTTGTAATGAATAGATTTTATCGCAGTATGGGGAAACGTCACAAAGAACAACTGGGACAAAACTGTTCTCTCACAGCAAAGAAACTACTGGGTCAGACAGTAAGACCAACTTACTAACATCCCAACCACCCAGCTTCTTACTGGTCGTCCTGGTCAGGGTCACACCCTTCAATGGATAATGCTGATGACACTGTTTATTACTGACTCATCGTAGCCAGAGATGCGCATGACTGGCACGTGAGTATACGTATTCGCTGTATAAAGCTTAAAACGCACAGCCACTTCTTGTCGTAACGGCACAAATGCAACATAAAATAAGTACGCATATGCGCTGTTACGATGAGAAATTGCCACGCATATCGTCTCATATGTAAAATGCATACCTGCGCACCAGCTACGTGCATCCCCGAATAGCACATCTTCAAACCAATAACGTCTCTTTGCTGATAATGAGATGTTTACTTTTAAATTACTTCCCTGAATGAAACACATTATTCATCGCTCTTGTTTTCAATCGGCGTACTGTAGCGTTGTGTAACATGAGCTGTTGGCTGATAAGCACTTGCAACAGCTTCGGCCAGAGCTCAGTGATGGACTGTCCTCTGTGTGGCTGATTCATAAATGGCTCATTTCCAGTACAGGTCTGGTCTAGGGGCACCATGGTAACCGAAGGGTAATCTGAGGGTCAGGAGATTAATTTGTAGCAGTAGGGCCAGCA
Organism: Hippopotamyrus pictus; assembly: GCA_026781145.1. Lineage (NCBI taxonomy): Eukaryota > Metazoa > Chordata > Actinopteri > Osteoglossiformes > Mormyridae > Hippopotamyrus > Hippopotamyrus pictus. The sequence continues at coordinate 8,365,441 of JAODLC010000040.1, read as the reverse complement.
AAGTGTTTTTGTCATGCAGCGCTGCGTTTCGAGAGAAATCGGTTAATCTGTAAGGTAGTTGCCCATATCATGGCAAGGAGGTCAACTAAACCAGAAACCCTCTCCAACTAGGGTCACCACTTAATCCATGCTGGGAAGGACCCCTTGGGCTAGGACAGGATTTGTAAATGACCATTTAAATCAAAAGGACCTGGATTTCACTTAAGCACTGAGTTCCTGCTGTGTGCTGATTGGTCAGTCTCCTATAATCATGTATGTATCACTAATGTTAATGTCAAACAGCTGGTCTCCTTTACATGAATGAGGTGGTCACCTGAGATCCAACTGATATCACGAAAGTTGTTTAGATACAAAATTATTATAATAGTCATTTGCTTCCCTTAATTTTGCATGAACATTTATGTTTGCAAAACATTATTAGATAAAATGGACTCACGTTCTAGTTATTAATGAAGAATGGAATTTATACTTAAACCAAGAATGAGCAAGTTATATGATGCAGTTATAATGCATATTACATAAAGGTCAGCCACTCAGGATATTCTACCATAAACAAAACAAAGGAATACATCTTTGTGTTGTATTTCATAAATGTGTGTCGATATTAACGTTATATTATCAGGCCACTGATACATTTGAAGTAAAGTGAAAATGCCGTACGCAAACACAATGTAATCTAGATATTCAATTTTAATAAGTGTAGATTAAGTAAATATTGATTTACATGATTAAATTCTATAGGTTGATACCTACCAGGTACTTTAATTCCAATGCTTTTGTAAAACATCCAAATGACACATTCAGTAAAAACAATGGTTTAAAAAAATTGCAGAACAACAGAAATTGCTCTTAATAATGGTTTTGTCATTTCAACTATGATTTTTTTTTTTTTAGTGCAACAAGCTCACGTTGATGACCGTCTGACTTCCTGTACCATTAGTCTTTATGATTAACCGCAATGATTTCCTGTTGACAGCCTAATTAAGTTTGCACTCCCCCTTAAAGGCTGAACTGTACAGCCCTAGTCATCAGAGGGTTATTTTGCCAATAGCTGTTCTCAACCCAGGGTTCAAACAGCACGCTCTTTTTGCCGATTGTCGGACAGTCTGCAAAACTGAGACTGTGGAACTGTCTGGTATGACTTTATGATGACAGAACCAGTTCTGCAAGCAAACTCAAACCTGCCTGCATTTTATTTTTGCATCAGTCTTTCACATATAGCATAAGCAACAATACTATGGAATTGGGAATAGGTCCAAGCCACAAAATATTTTTAGCAAACATAGCAAGCAGTAGATAATACTGTGACTCAGATGGTACCGCCGTCACCTTCTGCCTCTAGGGCGGCAGGCTTACCCTGTAATCTAAAATAACAAGCTGTTCAGGTGAATCAGTCAGTGCAAATTGCCACTAAGTGTATATCTGTGTCAATGAATGTGTGTCTGTATATAAGTACCCTCTGATGGACCTGTCTCCCCTTCAAGGTCTACCGTACGTTGCATCCTAAGCTTCATTAGATGGCTTTCCTTCCACCGCGACCATAAGTGGTTATTAAAAATGATGGATGGACACAAAGAGACTGGCAATTACCGTATTTAGTGATTTTTTTCATTTTAAAACTATATTTAACAAGCACTGCATCCCTGTACCAGATAGGCAGTCACAGGAAATGGATGAATGGATGAATGTATTTTATGAAACTTTATATAATGACCAAAATTATTTACTAAACTTTTTTTTTTAATAAGAAGCTATTGCAATATTACAAGTAGAAAAAAAATCAACATTCATTTAAGTATAACAGGCTAAGCTGCTGACTGGGATTCACTATATTGAATAATGCATTTATTACAAATATTGAATCTGTTTTTAATTTTACATTCGTGGTGAATCTGGAGCCTGTTCAAAGGTGTGCAGAAATGCTGGCAGGGGACATTATTGATACCATTCCAGTCCATAACTGGGCATACATAGGATCAAATACTAAATGCAGTTTAGACACAGCATTGCACCAAAACTCATTTATAACAATGAAATCTGATAATTAGTAAAACTGCAACTGGATTTCAGATGTACCACCAGGCAATCAATGGACATGTTGAGGTTTTCGCCAAAGCAAGCTTACCTGAAATAAATGAAGAAAATAAAACATATTCTCCACAGACAAGCGAATCACTAGACTTTCGATTTGGGGAAGCCGGGATCACGCATATAGAAAACATAGATGGCCACCACTATTTTTCTTCCTTTAAGCTAATGATAAGCTGTATGTCATCAAGCAGAAATTCTGAGTTATATTTTTTTCAGCCTCCTCAATTAGTGCAACAGTTGTCAGCACAGACACCTCCAACTCGGGGCTAAAGGTCCTTGAATCTTTGCCACGTTGCATGCTGAGTGATGGCATGCCAGCTCATTAATAACATCCCACAGCTACCTATCCAAGCATTGATGAATAGATGTTGCTGGAAAGTCATTAGAGAGCGTATGCTGGATGTCTATTTATACTGTGGGAGCAAACTGACCGCCCATATTGCCACTGGAAAACTGTGACGACGGTCAATTACGTTTTCTAATAGGAGACTTTTCTCCTTTATATCTCATCCCACTTTCCTTGCTTCAATTCCATTTCCCCTGTCATTGATTTAAAACATAATGGAATGCTTTATAAATATAGTTTGTCCAAGGAACACGAATAAGAGGCATGAGTATGGAACTATTTTGGATGCAGACACTCAGCTAAGTGGTGGAGACCTTGAAGTGAAGATAAAATAAAGATATGTGTTTATAATGAGTGAGAGGCGCTTTGGGAGAGGTGTTGAAGAAAAGGTGATGCTTGGGAGAGAGGACGAGAGAGGAACTTGTGAGATCCTTTATGGAATCTTGAAAATGCATCCATTCCAGAATCCTAGAGACTATGGTAGATCATAAAAGACCACAGGACATACACTCACCTAAAGGATTATTAGGAACACCATACTAATACAGTGTTTGACCCCCTTTCGCCTTCAGAACTGCC